>JAZBHA010000866.1:22641-35761 GCA_037464855.1 Iselma pallidipennis | reverse complement strand
TCTTCTATTCAGGTGTTGGTTTAACGATCAATAAACTATCCCTATGTACAGATGCTACATTTTATCTCATTACTCTATTGTCGTGGTTGATTTATTGCTTTAGTCAAAAGGGCCAAGTCAAAATAGGTACTGAACTTCTCATTGTTGAAAGTTAGAAACAATCTTCTGTTGTGCAGTATTTTATGCACTTGTTTCTTTACTCCTTTACTCCTTAATTCCTCTGTTGATCTTCTATTTTAGTCCTTGTTCGTTCAATATTTTGCTTCACTTTTATTTCACACTGTTTTGCCTGGGTTTTGGTTTTTTTTGCAGTTTAATTACTTGTTTTTCTCTTTGCTTTTTCTGTACGTCCACTTATTTCAGTTTAAATCTTCGGTTCTTCTTGTGACTTATTACTTATTCCAAAAGTTAAAGAACTAAAAACTTTTATTTTTTGTTAAATTATTACAAATTGTAGTGAAACACCGTTGTTTGTATTTTCTACTTTTGGGCCAACATTTCGTTACCGTGTAGTAACTTCCTGTAGTAACTAGTTGATTATGATGCCCTGAGGAAGCTACCACACGGTAACGAAACGTTGCCCCAAAACTAGAAAATACAAACAACGGTGTTTCACTACAATTCCTAATAAAAAAATCAGAAATAAGGTGAAAATAATCATAAATAAAAACCTTTATTTTGCCAGAGAGACTGATACTTTTTCTTTTAATTTGGCTTAATTAACTTCCTCATTTGAATCCGTTTTCTGGAGCAACTTTGAAACCACTTTTGGGAAATCAGATTTCTCTGTACATGAGTAAAACACATTGAATGGAACATTTCTTAGGAAAATCCATAATTGTCTGTTAATTATTTTGTTATTAAGTAATAAGTAATAACATTTTAATAATATAATTATTAGTAATTATTGTTAACGTGTTAAAAAATCTCCTGTTTATCTTATTTTTTACAGGTATTTGAAAGTGATGGAATGCCTCAAATGATATGCAATACATGCCGTTCACAAACACTACAGGCTTACACATTTAAGACTAACTGTAAAAAAGCAGATGATGCTTTAAAATTCTATTTAGCCACTGGTAATTTAATAAAACCATGGAGTCCAGAGGAAATTGCTGAAGTAAGTCTTAAATAGCAATTATTTCTTTGTATATTGAACATTTTTTATTGTTTTTTTAAAATAGCAACAACGTACCAATAGTCAAGTTGCAGCAACACCTAAACGAAATGCTGAAAAACTAGAAGGACCAAAAGCTAAGAAACAAAAAGAGAATCAAGCTAAATCTCCTGTGAAACAGCAGGAAGAAGAACAACAGCCAACAAGTAGTAATAATGAGACAGTTGATTCAACAACAACAACAACAACAGCAGCAACTGTAGCAGCATCATCATCCTCATCATCACAAGATGACTCACAGGATCGTGAAGAATATGGAGAAGAAAACGTTACTAAAGATGACAGTAATATAGATTTTATGAATCTGGAAGATGAAACTGTTTTGAATCCAACATTGAAAGTGAATCAAGTTAAAACTGATTGTTTCCCATGTCCACATTGCGAACGTTCATTTCCATTGAAACAGTTGTTAGACTTACATATGTCAAATCATGGTCGAGAACGTAATTATAATTGTGACGAATGCGATAAAGCATTCTTTACAAAATATGATTTAAGTAAACATTTATTAACACATACAGGTTGTAAACCGTTCACGTGTGTTGTATGCCAGAAATCATTTTCAAGAGAATCATTATTGCATCGTCATGAAAAAGTACATATTGATGTACCGAAATATTTATGTCCACAATGTGATCGGACATTTTTGACCGGTGAGGATCTAGATATACATACAGCAAAACATAAAAGGAAACGACCGTTCACATGCAAAATTTGCCAGAAGAGTTTCGTATTTAAACAGGTGAGAATTTTGTTGAATTTTTGAAACAAAAACAGTGACAAAAGCGTATGCCCTACACATTCTACTTGTAAGTAGAATGCTTGATGTAGACATGCTGCTGATGTCACTAAACAGATGTATCAAGCTTGATTCATCCTTCTTTTTGTTTTTGGTAGGGTCTTGAACGGCATGAATTGACTCACAGTACTGTGAAACCGCACAAATGTAACTATTGTGAAGCTAGTTTTACATCGGCAATTAAATTGACACGTCATGTTACATCACATGCTGGTTTACGGCCATATCCATGTAAAATCTGTGGCAGAACGTTTTTATTGAGCCATCATCTAACTAGACATATGCGTAGTCATTATGCAGCTCAACAGACTGATCCACTTGCAGTCTTACCAATTGGTCCATATAAATGCGATATATGCAGTATGTCATTTAAACGTAAAGATTCATTGATCAATCACAGTGCTATACATTCGATGGTGAATCTAAAATGTGTTATATGCAATACAGAATTTGATAATGTTACGAAAGTTAAAGAACATATAACAACACATTTATCAGATCTACCATATCCATGTGAGAAATGTGATTATTCATTTGAAACACAAGAACAATTAGAAGATCATGAATTGAAACATGCTGAAATGGAATATGAGGAACAAATTGAACAGGAAGTTATTGCTGAAGCTAAGAAAGCGGCTGAAGCACGTGACAATAGTGAAGATATGGAAGATAATTCGGATTATTCCGGTGATGATATTGCTGAATTTACAATTACGAATATTGATAATCCGGAGGTTGTACGACGTTCGAAACGTGTCACGAAAATTAAAAATTATGCTGAATTCTTAGAGAATGAATTAGGTTCAGATATGGAAGATAATGCAGAGGAAGCTATAGAACAGAAACCACAAGGACTACACCAAGAAGAGCAAGAATCTCAAGAACAACAACAAGAAGTTACTAATGAAGAAATCGAACCAAATGAAACGTCTCAGTTACAACCAGATGATGAAATTAAACCGATTGTTAGAACCGAAGGTACTAAAGTTTATACAAGAAAAAATGTAGGAGAACGTCCGAAAATTGTGCCACAAATTAACTTATCACAAGTCAATACAGCACCATTATCAAAAATTACCCAACCACCAATAAATACAATCGAACAATTGAAAACAAAAGATATAAGTAAATTACCTGATAAGGAGATATTCAATATGAAAATCGGTGATAAGACTGTAACTGTTCAAAAATTAGTTTTAACCAAGGAACAGATGAAAGCAATGGCAAAAGAAGGTAAAATTGAAAAGAAAGGTAATACATTCTTATTGAAGAAAAGTCCAGGACAAATATTCCAAACAGTTAATTTGGCATCATTAACTGGTGGGCCAAAAACTAGTACACCGATAAAAACAACAGCGAAAAAGACGTATGAAAGGAAATCAACTAGTTTAACAACGGATGAAAATAATGAAACAGGAAATGAATCTATTAGTTTTGATGTTTCAGAAAATAATAATACTGAACAAAACGTTTCTGAAATATAAATTTTTACTATAATTTTGATTATTTACCGACTTTTAGGTCTTAAAATTGTTTATGTTTTGTGGTAGACACTTCACTGTATTAATGATTTACGTAAAAAATAAACGTTATTTAGCCAGGATATTTGTTTCTATTATTTATAAATCAACATAAATTTGTAATTTTAATTAAAAGAGCATTGTTTGCGGTTTATAGTTTCAAATGAATGTATCTTACTCAAATTAACTTATCTAACTGCATATTTGTCTCCTGTGGAGTGGCGTTGCTAGGACTTTTGCCAGTTGAGGCCGAAAAGTAGCTTAACACCCTAGCAAGAAGTTGTCGAACAAAAAAAAGTGGCGTGCCGATACCCTAGCAATAAAATTATCAACAAGAAAAGTACTGAAGGTTTGCCAGAAACTCGTAGTTGACCGCTCCCTCCTCTCATTCGATTAGACAACTGGGGTCGTTTGGCTGTTCAGCCTTTCTAAACTGCGACCATTCTTGATCTATTGTTCGTACCCTTCTATCTGTTGACATCCCAAGAACGATATCTTCTTTGCGAAGTTAATTATCTCCCTGGGAGACTTCTTCCCCACTTCGGCAGGCGACAGGGTCACATCGCCCAAGTGGGTGAGCCAAGGCATCACATTTACATAATACATGTTCGGAGGTTTCATCTTCCAATCCAACATAATCTACATCTGTCACTGTCAGATTTGCCCAGTTTTTTGAGATGGTATCTAACTGGGCAGTGCCCTGTTAGAAGTCCCGTAATGAGTTGAGCTCATTCCTAACTAGGTCTAGAAGCTTCTTAGTCTTCTTAGGCGAGTAGTCAATGAACTTTCTGGCCTGTCGCATACCTGGATGTTGTCTCCAGTGGAGCAGTTTGTTGCCCCTTTCCCATCTGTTGATCTCCGCCCTTCTGTGGCTTTTGGTCAGCCCACAGAATGGCTCCGAGCCTACAGGTTGGGCCGTTGAGCCTGATCTGGCTCCTCACATAGCTACTCCACTGGTGTCCCGGGTTGACTCTTGGAAAAGTTGGTCACCCTATCTGAATCCCACACAATGATCCCACCGCTTTGCAACGAACAGTGGCACACCCAGGAATTTACAGGTTTAAGGAGCTCGAAGCTTTTTTTCTTTACAGAGTCCATCAATGGACGTACACCAAAAAAAAGAGGTTTGTTTTATCAAGTTTAAACTTGAACTTAGGTTTCAGGGTTTACGATAGATCCGCCGTGATAAAGCAATGAAACAATCTGCCTTGTATTGAAATATTTTATTTAAAACTTATAAAATTATGTACATGTAATAGTAGCTCTGAATATTAATTAATTGTGCTTAAATAATGTAAGAACACACAAGAAAAAATGGCATAAAAATAAATAATAATAATAATAATATACGAATAAATGCAGACAGAATATTGTTAGAAATAATATGATGTGCTTTCAGAGAAGAAAAGATAATTTCTTTTTTAAGCCAAATTTGATTCTTCGTTGCGACCACCATCCAACCGTTTCAACTGAAATTTAATAAAAAAAGATAACATTTTTTTGTTGTTGTCTATCTGGTTTCATTTTATATATAATTCTTAACACTTATCTATACCATCTATTTACTTACGCACTGTTAACGTCTCGAGTTACCGTATTGTTTAGCTTGTCGAAATAAATTATTAGATAGTAACATGATATATTCAATTCCATTAAAGAAAATTAATCGAAACTTCTAAAACCTACCTCTTTCTCATCCGTAATAACTGTAGTATAACGTTCGATAATTTTCATTGGTCCTAAACTGGGTGCAGCAAAGGCATGCTTATATAACAAAGCACCAGCTATTCCTCCTAAAATCGGACCCACCCAATAAACCTGGAAAGATAGATCAATATTTACAATTTATAAAAAGGCCAGTTTCAACATGCAATATTATAGTTTACACGCGACTTAATAAATTATCAACTTACCCAATGATTTGCCCATTCTTCAGCGATTACAGCAGAACCAAAACTACGAGCTGGATTCATACTAGCACCGGTATAATCAATTGTAGCAAGATGTCCAACGGCTATAGCCATTCCGATAGCTAAAGCAGCAATTGATTTAGCTTCTGGTTTATTCGGATCACAAACACCACTAACTACCAGTAACAAAACGAAACCCAAAAAGAATTCCACACCGAAACCTTGGATTGGTTCTAAACCATCAGCTAGTTTGGTATTGCCTAGACCTTCTTTATGGAATTCGGATGGAGTTAACGCCTTAATGGAATACAAATAATTAATAATTTTCGAATTAAAGTCTTTATTGAGGATTGTGGTGTATACCTTTACAACTGCTGATCCTGCTAAAGACCCCAAACATTGGACAATTACATAAAGAATGCCTTTGATAATATTAATATTTCCGGTTGCCATCATTCCAGCTGTAACGGCTGGATTAATGTGTGCTCCACTTACATGACCCAATGTCTAAAAATATAAATGCAAATTTTTTACAAAATACAACAAATTTCGGGTCTAGGTGTTATTTAAAATAAATGTGTTATATTAATAGAAATATATATAGATCGTTCCAGTTTTTGCTTCGTTGTTGTTGTTTTTTTTTTAAACTTTTTTCTCGTTTTACTGCTAAAGAATTTGTTAGTTGCCGGGAAAACCCTTTTGACCTTTGCACTAACAGAAAACCAGACAACATTATTTCTTGTACTATATCCTGCCCACCCATATGTCTTTCTGAATCAAATATCTCACCTGTACAAGTACGAAAATGGTAAAGCCAAAGGTCAATGCTGTCAGAACAAAACCATGTGAGATGTTTCGGACACTGACACATGAGATACAGCCGAAAAAGTTTAGAAGAACATTGGCAATAAATTCAGCTAATAATGCCTTCCAGATGTTGTTCTTTTTCGTTTTGAATTCGTTGATACCAAGGGTTTCTTGAAATTTACCCATATTCGCTGAACTATAAACAAAAAAAAAACAAAAGGTAAAGATTAATTAGTCATTGGAAATGGTCATAGAAAGAATTTGAATAACAATGATGTTTCTCTGTTGTTCTAGTATAATAATGATGATGATGATGATGAGGGCACTGGTTCGGCTTTAGTTTAGAAACAAAGAAAAACCCTATAGCGTTACCATTCCTATGTTCTAAGAATACAGATAATATCATAATTATAGTTTTCGTGTATAAGCCATCCATAAAAATAATCTGTTTTGTTCATTCTATTTTTTTTTCTTCACGTTATTTACATCACAAATTTTTCGTGAAAATTGTTTAAATTAACTGTTATAAGATCATAAAAAACATTCCTGTACTGTACTTCTTTACCCAAAAAGTTATGAAAAGATATAATAAAATTTGGATTAATGTTCAAGAAAACAAAATTTTGTATATATAGTAAATTTTTATTATCTTTTATTACGTGTTCTGTACGGCGCTAGGTGCGGATAGTAAAAATTTTGCAAAACAATTTCAAAAATAGTACCTTAACATAAATAGTGGTCGCCTTTTGTATTTATAATCTGACGTTCGTTTAGCGTATAGCAGCGATCAGTTTTGCATAAATAAGGACATAGAGGCGCCCACTTGTACGTAGGCCACAATGTCTGTATAGGTATAGTTGTTGTTTGCCAAAATCTATAGAGAACGTTCCAGTGAAAACTAACCCATGTCTGTCAGTTATATCGGTATGGTTTTCCAAATGCGAACATAGGCGAGAGTGATAGTCAAAAGGTTCCTTATAAGTGGAAGCGAAATACTATTATACAGAGTAGCCGACGTGTAGCAAACACAAGTTGAATAGAGAGTTCTACACATTCAAACAGTCGAAATAACAATAGGGTTCAGGTAGAAATTGTAGGATAACAGAGATGAGATGATGCGAACATGGGCACTCTTCACAAGTGCGACAGAGCCAACATTATTCGCAACAGTTGCTCTCAGTATCTCTATCACAATATTCTTTTTACTATGTTCGGACTTCGCCCGCCAATACTGCAGATAAACACAATAGAAACATGACAAAGATGAGGATGTTACTTTTGGTGGGACGTACAGTACTTTTGCATCATTATACATAATTTCCTGCATTATATTATTATTTTCTCGAAAATATCTATTATTGTTGTTAATGTCGTGATGTGACTAACCAAAATAGTAAATAAATTAATCTTGCAACAATGCTAACTAATAAAAACAACAACCAAAAAAAAAACAAAGGACAAACTATAATTTGTTGTTTTATTATTATTATTATTATTATTATTAGAAAAAAAATTTGTATGCACCTTCTCCATTGTTCATGTTCTAGTTCGTTGAGTTGAGTTTCCCGAATTTTTCAAATCTTTGTCGGACACGTTACGGTATATTACCTACCTACTCTACATTGTTAAGTGCAGTTATTTGATCTCTAGTTTTGTATTTATGATAGTTTTTCCCCATTTCCCTTAAATTGTAGATATTATACCAACAATTATAATGGCGCGGTAATTATTTCAACTATCCTGAATCCTGTGCTTTTATGTAAAAGCTTGATGAGTTCAGGAAGAGTCCAGTTTAAAAATTTCCTGAATCCAGATCGAGAATGTATATCTGTTTTCATTGTCAGTAAAATGATCTGATTTTTTTTGTGTGTTTTCAATGACTATTTTGGTTTTTCAAGGATAACCAGTTGTGGTTGTATTCCATCTTTTCTTGTATTTTATTGTTGAAGATATGTTGTTGAAGATCTTCTAGTTTATAGCAGCGTCATGTTTTCGATATTAGAAAAATGGTACGTGCTCGGGTTCTCGTTTTTTTTTCTTATTTATTTCAAAAGAAAAACTCATTAATTTGATTCACGGTTGAGATATTTCGTTCAAGGAATAACAATGGAAATTAGATTTTATAGAAGGAGTTGTTAATTTTTTCGAAAATTACATTAAACAAAACGATTAGCTATAAATGACCTTCATTAGTTTTGCTAAACATTATAAATCAAATCAAATAATTTAAAAAGAGTGACACTTTTTTCAAAAAAATAAAAGTTGTTGAATTGTTTGATAAAACAATTAGATAATAATCTCGAATGAATGGTAAAATATTTTCAATTTTAGCATCGATTTGGAAACTGAAAAAGTTTCCTAATTATCCTTTATGGGATCTAATAATCTAAAATATTTAAAAAAATAGGAAAATAATAATCATCGAGTGTTTTTAAGTTATTAAGTAAATTTAAGAAACTTATGTAATTTTGCTAGATGATCATCTTCAAAAATAATACCAAAAAAAAACCTTGTGAAAAGATCAAATGGTTTGACATTTTTATAATACAACGATTTTTTTTTTATAAAACAGTCTTCAATCATATTAATTCCCAGACTAACAAAAAATATAATACAATAAATTAAATGAACAATTTAGGAAATATTACAACAAAATCTACAAACACTGGGTATTTGACCATATGGGACAATTAATACATTTATTTTTAGTATGAATCGGTTCTGGTTGATGGTTCAAGATAGATAGTGTTGTTGTTTACTTAGCGTATCATGAAAAATAATAAATGGAAATAAAAAAATGGTTAGGGTAACTTACGTACGTACCTTTCCGTTGATGTTGTATGAAAATTACACACTTCCTGTCGGCAAGGAGTGTGAAAATTATGAATTTTATATTCTCGATTTTTTCCTAAATTACTCATATTTACCCAAAAAATCGAAACACAACAAACGACAAAAAATAAATCTAATAGTATTGTAAGCAACTCTGATATACCTATCTTTACAATGTTGTTGTCAAACTTTATCTTAGGGATTAAATTGAATTTAATGTTGTTTAAACAATACGGAAATCATTGTATTTTGTAACAAATATTTGTCTGGTTTGACTGATAAATCCTATAGTTTCATCGGATTTAAAAATAGTTTAGAAATAATAATTTTCATAAATTGATAGTTGTACACACCTTTTTATTATTTACACATTAACGGTTTTAATGGGATAATGTTAATAAACAATGTATAATATATATTGAAAATTGCACGAGTTTGGCACCGATTCAAAACCATATAACAATTACCTCTCAATAAAAAAAAGCTATATAATTATTATACCAGATTTTCAGTGGTGGTCCGGTTTATTTGCATAAACACATCTTGATGCACTTATAAAGCTTCTCTATTAATACGACGCTTTTTTAAAGCATATTTTATACAAACAGATCGCTGTATAGCAATCTTAGAAATTTTGTGAATATTGACTTCTACAGTCAAAGAGTTTGCACACAGAAAAAGAGAGTTCCGTTCCTAAAAGCAGGTAGTTTTTAGAAAAAAAGAGACTCAGGAAAAATTGTATATTGAAATGATCTATTATTGCTGGTGTAGTAGACAAACTCTTTTGTTGTGTTTTACCACAAAATAATTTGACTTATAAGCTAATATTCACAATAATTCTACAAACACTATACTAATTGTAAGCTTGACTTGAAAGGTACAATTCCAGGTGGCGTAATTAAGGGATTAATAGAAAATGCAAAAAAACTAAATCTAATATGCAAATAAATCAACAATTCGCTTTTCAATTAACAAAAATCAACTATTATAATAATTATTCTGATAACTAGGTGATTTAATTATAATTAGACATTTGTGTATTGATAAGACAAACACAAATATTTAAAAAAGTGATTACAACGAACAATATTGTGAATACAACCAGAATGTTTTATTTGATTTTCTAATAAAAGAAATCAAACACTTGTTGTATGTATTTCTAACACATATAAGTAGGTATTAGAAATTACCTATAAATCGAAGAATGTTTACAAGGAATTAAATTGTTTGTGAATGATAGTTTAATTATTAATAAGAATTACTCTGTTAGTCACTTTAATAGAGTTTATAATAATCCTGATTTTTTTGTCTCCTATGAAGGTTACTGTAAAGAAAACCAATTAAAGAAAAGTATCAGGTGCAACTGGAACATTGATATTAACTGTCTTTTTTTTTCTGACTACAGGTTGGATTTTAATTAATTTAAGTAGAAACAAGTTGGTCTGTGTTTATATGTTCGATACAGACTCATAGGGCGCCCCCCTGTGGATAGTTATATCCATAATTTAACTATCTTTGAGCCCTCTTTTCGACACTTTCTGTCTACAAAAACTTATCAAACCCACCTCCAGCACTCTACGAGATTTTAAATCTGAAAACGGTTTTTTGATAGCTATTACCGTCTCTGAGATCTGAATATGACATACAAAGTGAAACTAATAGCGGCTTCCCCTTGGTGAGGTAGTTAAAAAACGGATATTTCTGACAAATTCTAAAAAACTAAAAAGAATTCAAATTAAGTGCTGAAAAATGAATATTGTTGCAAAATTTCCAACAATTTTCCACCCTAATAGTGATGAAATTATTCACAATTGAAAAAATAGATAAGGGTGTGAAACAAGTCGAAAAGGGTTGTTTAGTGTTTACTTTAATTAACTGTAATTAAAATTATTGATAAATGTATAGAAAATAAAAATAAATAACAATTAACAATAAGTGTATACATTGTAAACATCTTATTGTGTCCAGCATTCATCTAATTATCGAAAAAAAAATTATATAAATAAATAAAATTGACTAACCTTTAGAAAAGCTGAATTATTAAATTTGATTTAATTGGTGAGCTTAACACTGACGCGCCAGAACCACTCTGTTCGAGTAATATTGTGTGTTGTGTAATACCTGTGAGCTTTCAAGTTTCTGTAACACACAACACAACAATCAAGCGGTGCCAACAGTGTAGATTATGATGATGGTGATGATCATGATGATGATTAAAGAGGTGGTGGAGGGGAAGGACAGTGACCAAAACAACGAACGAAGAAACTTGGGTCATATTTATTTCGAAACTGTGGGGCCGTTTATGCAAATTTAATTCGGTAATTATTTTAATATAGACTAGAATGTGTTTGTGTTGGTTGGTCGGTATGATCTAATAAAAATGTACATCATGATCATAGGTATTGATAGTTGTTGTAATAATAGCAGATGGCAAGTGTGAGATCATTTTCTTGAATAATTTGATTTATTGATGATGTTTTTCTTCTAGTTTTCTTGAGTTTATCATCGAAAATATTGTTATGAAGAAGATCAAGAATTGAAGTTATGCTATAATATAATAGTTATTTGGGTTGATCTCTTTTTTTGGTCTTTTTTTGCAAATTATCTTCCTACTTGAGTTTATTTGGTACACCTACAACTAGACACAATGATGAAGATGCATGTACAAGATGTTCCATCAAACTCTACCTTAACTATTTATTTAATTGATCAAAAAACTGGTTTCAAAAATAGTAGGAGTACGAAATTTGTATTTCATAAAATTAGAAATTTATTATTATTCACTGTAACGGACGTATAATATTTGTGGATTAGATTTCATAAATTTCTATGGGACATGCAGTATATGTATATGCATAGAAAATTAGATAATACCATCAATATTAAAGAAATGGTGTCATGCTTTGCTTACTGTAGGCTGAAAAGTGCAGACTAAATTTTGATTGACTGTAGTGTTAGTTAAATAAAAAGATGACCATCATTGAACAAATTCCCATTGTTACATTTGGTCAATTTTTGCTTATTAGGCTGTCAACTATAATAATAACAATGATAATAGCAACAACAATAATAATAATAATAATAATAAAATCATAGATGAATCCTTATATTTAGCTAATTTAAACTGATTATGTTTACCAAATAATTTTCTTTTTATTTATTTGTGGATTTAATTTTTCTGGAATTTTCACAGTAAAGTGACCTAAAGTTAAGCATAAAATCTGTTAAAAGGTTTAAAATATTGCATTCGTCTATCATATGATTGATAATTGGATTTAAAAAAATCAGGAAACCGCCAGAATCTAACAATTTTGTTGGCGACTTTTTAATCAACCTGTCTAACTTGACCGCACATTGGCAGAATTACAGAGATGTTTTATAATAAAACGTAAAATGAAAAATTTTTCAATATCATTGAAAAAAATATGTAGATAAAAGCGACAAGAAGAGCCAAAAACGTGTTGTTATAACGTTACAAGAAACTTTCATTGAGACATGGTAGATTACCAACAATACTTACCTGAAACGTAAACATGACTGCCTGAAATCCCGTACAAAAGTAAATGAACACTACACAACATGATTGGTAGAATACCATCATCAGTTATTTAATAATAATAATTTTATCATTCCCTCAGACTAGAAAAAAGTTTATTTTCCATGTTAAATACATTGAATTTAGCTACTTTTGGTTACTAGTCCTGCAGATCCTTTCGAAAGAGCCACTTGTGTTTCCGGCATCATCCGTAACGGAACAAATCCCAATTCTTCTATCCGTATACCGAAACTCTTCAATTTCTCATTAAAAGTATTCAAAAGATCATCATGTGCCTTACAGACACGAGCCAATTCGTATTGTAAATCATGGATTATTGTATTTTTCTTTGAAAGAATCTCCTACAATTTCCAAGACAAAATCAATTGATTAATAATTAACAATATTAATTTTAAACTAGCTATACTTTTAATTTATTGTTGGCACTAAATGGTGGTTCTTTAACTGTAGTTTTGATTTCATCTAACAGAATATCTTTAACTTCAACCTCTTGAGTTAAGTGTTGAAGTTTTTTCTGCA
>JAZBHA010000866.1:0-22573 GCA_037464855.1 Iselma pallidipennis | reverse complement strand
AATTATTTAAATTTTTTACGGTTAATGCAAGTTTATCTTTTTCATAATTTTCTAGTTTCCTCTTATAATCGGCCACTTCGATTTTAGCTTGATTTAACGGTTCAATCAGTCTTCGATTTTCAGCAGTAACATCTGCAACTTGCTTTGCCATCCTATCATTCTGTTTTCGTAGTGCCTCCATTTGATCCTATAAACAGATTTTATCTTTTTGTTAAATATATTTGTTGTATCTTTTTTTTTGCTTTAATTTTTTTACCTTGAGACTACTTATCAACGCCAAATTGTTTAACGTGATGTCATTGTAATAATTCTTCATATCGTTGAAAGCTTTCTCGTGATATGTCGTCAATTCCTCTATTTGACTATTTTTACGTTCTTCAGTTTCAGCAATTTCCATTCTATATATTGACACAAAATAAAAATCTATTTAGAAATCTAATAAAACACAAAAATAAATAAGGCTCACGTGAATTTAGTGTTTAATTCTTGTTTAAGGTCTTCGAATTTCTTCTCGTATTTGTTTTCAAGTTCTTTGGCTCTATTCTCGAATTCTTTGTGAATATTACTGATCTGTTCACTCTGTTCCAGTTTGAGTTGTTTGATTTGTTCCTGATGAGCAAACTCCTGTTCTCTAGATTTCTTCTTTAAATCTCTCTTATCACGCAACAGTTCTTTCTCTTGTTCCATATGATCATCCTGTGCTAATTTCAATGAGACTAAATGTTCAGTTTTGGCTTCTGTTAAATCATTCAAATGTTCATATTGGATATGTTTCACTTTCTGTCGATAAAACTTCAATTCCTCCTCATTCTTTTCGGTTGATTCTTCAATCTGTCTGTCTTTATTTCGTAGTTTAGCACGCGCCTCGTCAAGATCATTTCGTGTTATCTCCCAGAATGTACGCAATTTATCGCGTTCCAATTGGAAGAAATTCCGTTCTTCACGTTCACGTTCATTTTCTTCTTTAATACGTAAACAGAAGACTTCCAGTTTCTCACGGGTCATTTCAGTTGTATCGACACCATCAATGATGCCTGAAAATAATCACGAATTTTGGTGGTTGAAACTGAAACAATTGGAGAGGGAAATCTCACCTATTCCACCACCTTTCTTCTTCTTTGGAGGCTGAAAATTGATATTTGTTTTTATTAATTTTGGTGCAACACAAACAGAAAACTTACCATTTTTTTTAATTTTTTGGTTTTTAGAAATCAGTAAAATCGATGAGTTTCTAAAACTAGGATGGTAACTGGTGACAGATAACAATGACTTAGTTACGGTTGTTGGGGAATTTTATTGATTCGTTAAATGATAATCGACCTGTACTTTCTTTTCTCTTTTGCATTTAAATTTTAATCAAATTATTGTGAAATTATTCATAATAAAAATTATTGTACAGATTATTATTAATTGTGTGACTGGAATTGAAACGTTTCCAATTTCGTGATAAACACAATTTCATGTAAATTGCAATTTAACTATTTTCTAATTTAATAGATAGCATCTTCAACAATTATTGTTAATAACTTAATTTATAGCTTAATAAATAATAAGCATATATATTCATGTCAACATCTGTCGGGGAAAACTAATAATAATTTCTCGAAATTATTATTTTCCAATTGTTTCATGCAGATTTTCGATTAGAGAATCGAATGTCCAACCTTGGAAATGTCACGGTTAACAATTATTATTATTATTAGTTAATGTTGGATGCATTCATGAAAATCCAGGTAATTGGATAGAAAAAGTCTTGTCGTTTAGAGAGATTCTAGATGATAGCTGTCAAGGTGATGACCAATTGCAGGTTTTGCTTGATTACCGGTTAAATTGTAATTCCCATGAGAACTTTATTTCCGGAAATATGCCAAATTTAATCGAATTAGGGCTAGTAATTACCCAAATCGTTTCTGCTAATAATAGCCTTTCAAACTGGAAACACGATAGTCTAACTAATTTGATTTGGCGCCTTTGACTAAAACAGTGAAACTCCATATTGCGTATTATTATCGTCCATAATGTCGTAATTGAATTGAAACTCTCGGGTATTTGGACCTTGAAGAAGACAGGAGTTCTGTCGAAACGCTGGCAATTTTTCGTTGTATATGTGACTTTGATTGAATAAATCTATAATTTCTCAGTCCAAATACCCGAGAGTTTCAATTCAACAGTGAAACTCCAAGTTCTTGTCTCATTACTGCATGTTTTACGGCTTTATCAGAGGGACCAAGTCAAATTAGGTGAACTATACACATGATCGTGTCTTTTTTTGATTTTTAAATCACGATACTATCTAATTACATACACACACGTATAAATCTTTTATTTCCTATAATTAACGTGATAATCAATGACAATTAATTAATTTTTGTCATGTGTACAGTGTCACCAAATTTATTTATTACAGACACGATAAACTAATTAACACAATATGGAATTTCGTTAAACTGAATACTAATAAATAAAGATAAATATTTAGAAAAATAATACAATTTTTTTTCTATTCTAACATTCTAACAAATATTAATTGAATAAATAAATGGATCAATGAAGTGTAAATGAAATATAGGTACAAAATGTTTGATTTTGTTGACTTTTTCAATAAATTCTCAAACGAAGAAGAAAAGTACGCTGTTTTATTTATTGTTAGACAGAGAGTTAAGCGTTTGAAGCTAGACTTTCACCTTTCTTCCCGTTGAAGGTGATTTTCGCTACAAAAAGATCCAGTTCAGCACCTATTCTAATAAATTTCTTCACAATAAAGTACCTATTTCCTCATTCAATTGTAAGGATTTGTAAACAAATTTTTCGAAAAGATTGAATGTAGTTTTAATATAGACAGTGGCGGATTTAGCCTTCAAGGGGCTCTAGGCGTTACAAATTTTTGGGGCCCCATTAATAATAATAATTTACCTGTAGGGGCCCCTTGTTTTACGAGCCGCCAGACTGCCGCCTCCACCACTTGCGCGTTAATCCGCCCGATCAAGAGGATGTTGGATTAGACAGGCCCAGGAAACTCTTAACTTTTTCTCCAATTAATCATTTTTTTGCAATGATTTGTCTTCAGTTATACAAGATTTATTTAGTTTTTAGTGGGAATTAAAATTTAAAGTAGGAAGCTGGTACCACTGTTCTGCCAGGTGGCTTCTTGACTTTGTACCGCCGTCTTAATCCGCCTCTGAACAAAGACATTAAATCATCAATTCACATCACTGGCTTAGTATGCCATTTTCTAACTCTTCACAGTTCTTTGTGCGTTTTAATATAAAAATTACATACAATAAAAATTGTTTATTATCCTTTGTAAGAGTGAAATTTTTATTTTGCCGCTCATAACCTTTCTTAATTTGAATTTCTTCAGTTTTTATGAGACTTTCATTGTTAAATTTTACTTTCATTACGTGAAAATGTATTTTTACAATTATAACATAAATTCGAGCTTCTATTAGCGTAGAAATCTCAACACTAACGGCCGATTTCCCCAACACGTATCAAACCATTTCAACAACATCTCTCAATTGGAGTGACATTACTATACTGCCGGAAATACTATACAATTTGATACCAGACCAAAATTCGGTGCGACCGGAATTGATAAAAGCGTTTGATTCGTGTTGGAGAAATCGGCCCTTTAGTCATTAAATTTTGGCCTTTTCTCCTCAAATGTTCAAAAGCAACACCTGTTATTGAACACCTAACCAGTTAAGCAAAATCTTTAAGGTTTCCGATTGCAAAACGATAATCTTTCGGCCATCAATGTAATAATAATAAAGACATGTTTTAAGATAGGATCAGTACTGATTGATCTAATAATTGAAATTACTTATTGCGTATAGGTATAAATATAAGATCTATTGCAAAATATATAGTATGGAGAGCATTATGAATACGTGGGTTCAAACTATACTATAGGTAGATTAAAATAATGTATACACACAAAAACACATATGTACAACAGGTACCTATAGTATATACACATACATATATAATTTTTTTTTCTTTTGAAATATGACCGAATGGGTAGGTACCGATTTTGTAACAATTGCCAATTTCAAGGTTGCAAATATGTTTAAATATATATGTATGTATATAAAATACATTTAAATCCAAAAATGGGTCAAATACCAATATTATTTATTCATATTTTCAGTAATTAATTTTAATTAAATAGGAATCCACGATCATCGCTGTTACTATTATTAACATCCAGGTGTGCCTTTACATCTTAAATAATTTAACAGATAATTATTATTATCGGTGTAATACATCTGGAAATTGCGCAAAACTAGATTTGTTTTATTGAATTATATATTACAATATTACTTTTTCTATGTATGTGTGTATGTATGTATGTATGTATATGTATGTATATAAGTTGTTGATGAAACATGTTTTATAACAAACATGACTGGATTTGTGTGTCTATTTCAAGTTTTCAGAAATTTAATATAAAAACCTTTCTGTCATTATTAACTGAAAAATTAGACAAATATAAATTTAAAATGTATGTCATGGTGTTTGTGTTAGTATATTATATACACATCTATACTCATATTTATTATCATCTACTATGTAGTAGTTTGGAAGATATTCAATTTTCTTTTTTTCGGTCATATTTTGTGAATCACAAAAATTTTTTCATAAAAGATGACTAATTGTCTTTAGCAACATATCGGTCATCTTGCAGCAAACACACCTATCCTCTATCCTCAATTGTCGTTTCTTTGTATTCATTTTTTGTTGTTGTTTGTAAACATTTATAAAAATTGCAGTATTTTTGTTATAAAATTACAAAAAAATCCACACAAACATCTAATATACATATGTTAATTTTTATTTACTTTTAAACGCATTGTTTTAATTTCTCATTTACAATACGATCGATTATTCCCAATTAACACTTTGTTTGGAATTATTACCAAAAAAACAGAGAGTTTATTATAAAAATAAATAAACAAATGGAAAATTATTCGTATTTCTTCCAAAATGTAATTTTTTCGCTTTTGAGAATTTCTAAATTCAATATTTATTGGTCTAATTGGTATAGATTCAATTTTTTTAATTCGCGCTTCATTATTTATGGAAATTTCTTTTGATTCTTCCTGCAAAACAATTATCTAGCTATATTAGTTTAGAGTTTGTTCTAGAACAGTAAACATTTCTAGAAAATCGTAATTATTTCGCCTTTGGCAAATGTTAAACTATTAAAAATGAATAATTTTATAACTTTCCAACATATGCACATATTTTATTACTATCATCTTCAATTAAATTGTCCAGTGTATCAACAAAGTAACTGAACATTCCAGAATACAAGTATTGCTTTGCTACATTCATTATAAATCGTTGGGATTCAGACCAAAGTCATTGTCGTCGTCCAAGTCGACCCTTTTGACATTTAAACGCTATCCAGACAGCAAGTCCTCTTCAAGTTTTCGTGTGGGTCTTCTGCAAACTAATTTACCGTAGAAAAGCTCGTCCAGTGGTAGATATCTGTTTATATTTGATTCGAATGTCCGGCTAAGAGATCTTTGGGCGGAGCAAACAAGTCAACAAGGACTACAGGCCACAATGACGATGACTTTAATATGAATCTCACTGAACAACTACTGAAAACGTTCTTTTAGGAACAATTCAAGCATTTCGTGTTTATTTTTTTGTCTCTCCTTTGCGATGAAATAATAAAATTACATATATAACGACTTATATCATTATTAACGACCTTTATCTTATTACCAATGGTGGACATTTTTGCTATACAATAATGCATTAACATATCTGACCAGAATATTTTATTATCATTAGATGAGAATTGTGCGCAATTTATGTTTATTTTTCAAGGAAGCGAAAAGTATAAACGGTAGTAATGTTTTTTTCTAAACGAAAAAGAACAAAAACTCAATTTGTCTAATTTAATCTAATTATTTTGTAAAACAAACTGTGTTATAATTAATCTTTTTCGGTATGTTATTCCATGTTTTTGTCAATTTTCGATTATAAACTTGAGATGCCGTTCATGTCGAAATTTCCGTTCTAGAAAAGAAACTATAATCGTATTGTGTAATTTGCGAATTAGTCGATATCATATCCATGTTATTATTACCATTATTGTCACTATTATTATTTTTATTATTATTATTATTATTATATCATAAAACAGAAAAGAAGCTGATGAAAGTTGCATTTTAATAAGAACGAATTCTGAAAATTGTTGAAATTCTTGAAATCTTGAAATTCGTCGCTTGTCTCGCAACTAAAAATAAAAAGGAGGCAAAACTACAGCAACAACAACACAAATCAAATTTTTGATTTATATTACTTGTCCATCTTGTTGATGAATCTTGTGATAGCTGGAGCCATTATGATTTATGTTTTACATATAATTAAGTTTACTTAGTAGAGTAGGTTATATAAAGTGTCTCATTTTTGTTAGTTATATAAACAAAATTATGTTAAAAATGTAAAATATATTAAATATTTAGACTTTTTCTAAAAAAAGAAGAATCAAAGGTTGAGAGGAATGAGACAAAACTATAATATAAAACAATTGTTTATCTCGATTCTAAAGAAATCAGAAAAGAACAGTTTCCACCTTCTTTTCAAATCCATGATCCAGAAAACCACAACTGTTACATCAGATTACAAAACTGAAGAAAATATGAGAAATGTTGCAATATTCAGAACTATGTTTTCTGGAAAAACCAGCGGTCCTAATCCTATTAATAGAGAAGTTTTAGCTTGAAAACTGTTTGTTGAGTTCTCAATAAAAAAAGGTCAAAAATTGCTTGCAATGATTTTGAAATATTTTTCATTTCATATTGTTATTGTACCCAATTTTGCCAATAACAATAGTTAACAAAGTGCTAAACAAATTGTGAAAAAATCGATATTTAATGTTAGCTTTGTATTTATTTATATTTAAATAGACCATTTATGGAGAGATACCATTACATAAAAATAATATTAGTGGGTTTTTTGTTTTATTATTAATTACATCAACCACTTTTACCAGATTCAACAGAGAAAATATTATTGTTCTGGTAATTGCTAAGGAGGTGTCTTCTAAATCTGGAAATTATAGACGTGTAGGCGAAAGATTTGAGTAATGTTAACAATTTGCACAAGAAATATATAGTAACCTATAGAATTTATGCTAAACTTACCGAAATTTTGTTTACATAGAGCCAATCAACCTATAAAGGTCCTTATATCCGACTCTAGTAAAATGGTTCTTATCAGGACCGGGGCCGATCAATTGTGGCCGCTGAGGCAAGTCTCAAAAATGGCGCCTTTTAAAACTTTGTATCTTCATATATTATGTATGTCTCAAAACGGACGCTTTCCAAAATTTTGTATCTTTAGCATGTCTTATTTTGGCGCCTATTTCAATTCGGCGTCTGGGTTCGGCTCTGGCTCTCATATCCCGAATATTCCAGGTACACTTACGTGCATATAAAAGAGAACGACTCTTGGGTAAGAAATACTAGTATTTTCGTTTGTGTAAGTCAGGCTTTTTCTCCCTTTAGAGTAGGAAGGTGAAGAGATCATCTTTCTCTTTATCTCTAAGGAGTTGCTTGGCAGATAAAATCAATTCAAACAAAATCCACATTTTTATCTTCATCTTCAGCTTCTCCCCACCAATTTACAGCTGACAAACTCGGCCAATAGTAGATGAGTTCACATAGTAAAGGACAGAGGTATAGATTTGCGATAGGAAGAAGGATAGATATATGATTTAAATGTCCCGCTAAGCTTGCTGGGCGGAGCAAACAAATCCTAAAAGAGTAAGGACTCTTGAATTGAAATTTCCTTATGGATATCCGTAAAGAGTTAGAAGAAGATAAAGATAAAGAGTTGCGTTTGAATCCAACTGTATCTTTCCTACCAAATTCGCCAGATTCTGGTCTGTGAAGTCTTGTGAAGACCACCCTTCGCAGTCCGATTTACACAGGCCCAGGAAAGAGTTCTCTTTTACATACACCTGTACCTCTCAACAAGCTACTGTCTGAACTAGCTGTACCTCTACGGAAGATAGTAAATGGTTAATTTCTATAGAATGAATACAATTTTATTGAACCCGGTGTAATTTTTGATGAGACTCAATAGAAGCGTTTCTAATTGATTTCGATTTAGTTTCAAAGTTCCGTTTTTATCTGTATATCCGTTTACGGTTTTAATGTTGCTAAATCAACGATGGGATTTATAATTTTTGCAAATATTATTATATTAAATATTATATATTTATATATAAATTTGCAAAAATACCTGCAAATGGATGACATAACTATTTAGCAGCGACAGATATAATATTTAAACTGAAATGTAAAAGAATTGTAATTGTAATGTAAACATTTGAATAAACAAATTAAATAAAAATTATTTACTCATACTTACATACTTTAATATTATTAATTAGTTCAGAACAAAAATATAGATAAAGAGAAATAATTATACGGATGCAAAACAATAATTGTAAAATCTATAGAATTGCTATTTGGGAAAATAATAAGAACAATTAAGTTTTAAGGAAATGTCGGTATTCCCCAAGTCCCGAGACAAAAGCTTTAATTTCTACAGTTTAATTGTATTGGCCTTGTAGGATCACCTCCTGTATGATTTAGAATAATACTAGCAAAAAAAAAATAATAGAAAAGAAAATAATTAATCGTTACATAATAGCATCTTCTGGAGCCGTCTGCTGCCGTCTTTGAAATATGTTTTCATACAATCTTACATATACCTAAATATTTAATTAAGACTTGATCCTTATCTCCTTTATGTATATGTACTAAATAATATGCGCAAAATGCTTCCTAAAAATATTGTATCTATATAGTACAACACAAGATTTACCATTCTATCTACAATATATTATCATATTCTTTCATTTCAACAAGTGTTTTTTAGGTAGTTTTTGTGTTAAAATGGGTCACGAAATTCCTGACCAATTCAACAGCGAACCAATAGGTAAGTTTCTATGGTATGAAAATATCCATTCAATAATATCACGATGCAAAATTGACAAGTATTGTTGTTGTTGGTGTTGTTGTAATAGATTTACTTATCGATTTAATAATTTGTTAATGTATCTTTTAAAAGAAAGAATTGAGTAATTTAATTTTGCTCTATGGAAGATAAAAAATTAAATTTGATTTATTTTGCAATATCCGCTTAATATACAACAGATTATTGCAAATTTATTATAGTTATTAATTTCTTTCGTATTAAAAAAATAGTCTATACTTATACTTGCCATTTCATTATGCATCAGTGATAATCGTTTTATTTTTATGTATTTATGTCTTAATTGCATTTTTAAACAATACGAAAGGAAGAAAAACATATTAGTATTCAATATAAATAGCACCTGTATAATTCGCATTATTTATTGTTTGTTGATCAAAAAATAATTCAATATCTCCAAGATCGCTAATTTATCATTAGTCCCCCAGTCTTAGAATTAATCTGTTTACTTATAAAATCTAAAATATTTTCTAAGAAAAATGGTAATATAAGATAATCATGACACGAATGGGTATTAAAATCGTTAATGAACTTCGAAAATGCACTCATATAAAACGGCATCCACACGCTCCAACTTCCTGATGGGGTGAGCTGGGTTTTTTGTGTGCCAGCCGGTTGGAGTACCTACACCGAGCGTGTGCCTGGCCTATTACTCCGTCTCACTGGCTCACAGAAAACCCAGTTTACTCAAATATCAGCATCAGGAAGTTCGAGCGTGTGGATGTCGCTTTAGTGGCGGCGGCACAGACGCTCAAACTTATCGCCCGTCTTCAGGATTTCGTTTTAAATTGTCATGCAAATACAGCACTTATACACGTAACTCTACTTTACTTAACCATGTAGCACAAAACAAGACAGAATGTTTACTGGATTACACGACAATTTAGTGATAAATCATCAAGACAGACGATAAGTTGGAGCAACTGTAGCGGTCCTTATATAACGGATATATTGGAGCAACTTGAGATTCAGTCTATTATTATACGATACGATATTTTTGTTGTTCTTCAGTGGTACACTATCAGTTGGATTCAAAACGCAACTCTTCATCTTTATCTTCTTCTCACACTTTATAGATATCCATAAGGAAATAAGGATTTGCTTGCTCCGCACAGCAAGCTTAGGGGGACATTTAAATCATACTATATCTATCCTTGTTCCTATCGCAAGTTTATATCCCTGTCCTTTACTATGCGAACTTATCTACTGTTGGCCGAGCTCGTCAGCTGTAAATGGGTGGGGAGAACATGAGGATGTGAAATTTTGTTTGGATTGATTTTAACTGCCAAGCAACTCCTTAGAGATAAACATAAAGATGATAAGTGGCGTTTGAAACCTTTTTTATAAAATTGTCATACCTATGGGTAATAATGAGTAACAGAGCAGTATTTGGATCAACACTTTACTAGAACCAGTTCCTGTAACTACAAGTACATACGTAACAGATTTAATGGTTATCAGTGAAACCTGCCCTTAGTGTTTAACTATGAAGATTATTGTTATATAAGGTTTGTTCCAACTAGAATCCAAATCTGTCAGAAACAGTTAGACGCATGCGCAAATGAGTTTAAAACGCTCAAACTAGACTACCTGCGCATGCTTCAGACTATTTCGGACTTTTCTGATAGTTTTAAATTCTAGTCGGAACATACCTATAAACAATTATAAAAATCTAAATTGATATATTTAATGATAAGAAGGAAGTAATAGAGCCACTGTTATTTAGAGCCCTTTTCTGTTTGGGTATAAGATATTATTAGCACTTTGAACTTTAATTAAAAACCTTTTATATATCAAGCGACATTTATGTTCAGATATAATCAATGATCAAATTTAGGTAAATTGCTAAATAAATAAAAAATACTTCTAAATAATTAAAATACGTAGATATGTGTACTGGGAAGATGATAAAGTAACGATATGTACACCTGTATAACACATTGGATTGAATAGACACCGATAATTATCCATCAAAAATTATTGTCGGTTCTCTTAAATTATTATTGATGTTGTTGCGTGTTATTACTAATTAAAATAAGCGAAGAATATTTAGAAACATTTGAAATAAATGACAAAACAAAACAGAAAAAAATCTGATTTATTCTGTCTCGAACATCTTGTCAAGGTTAATATTAATTTTAAACAAATTTGCTCATCCTAATTGAGACTCAAACTGATTAATTATTATGGATCTTATTTGATTAGTTTTTTGTTGCATTTTTTCTATCCGACGAAAAAAAAATGAAACAATAAAGTAGTGGAAAACCACCAAGAAGCTAAATTATGCTAATAAATATTGCTGTTGTGGTTGTTAATGATTATGATTATTATGATGATGATGATGATGATGATGATGGGGGAGATAATAATAACAACATCTTTAGAATAACTTTTTCCGATTTGATTTCTATTCAAATCCCCACTTATCGTTAGATATAACTTTTTTTTATAAGTGTACCTTAGCTATACAAGTGCAAGGCATCAAGTATTCATTGTCGTTGTATGGCAGGACAAGGTAGTTTGGCTGGTTCTCTCCTTTTGTATAATATAACTGTTTAGTGAACCTCGATTTGATCCATTCAGTTATACTGTTGACCGATATTCAAATCTCAAATTTTTCACATACCTTTATCATTTGAATTTGAGTTTGTTTCCTAGTAAAGAGTTCTTGGTTGAACTGTTGTTTTGTTTTGGTTTATTTTTTTTTTTTTGGAGTTTTTAGTGATTTTGTTAAAGTTCAATAAATGGTGACCTCTTTAAAATAAGTTGATATTTGTTTATTTTAAATTATACGGTTTTCTGGATATTATTTTTATAAAGTACGAAAATGGCTAAAGATCTGAAAGGTAAGGTTTTTTATTAATTAATGAAAGTAGATCAATTAATTATTATTTACGATCTCAATTAAGCTTACTAAGTGAGTAGAACAAATCCTCGATAAAAAGAAGACTACACTGATAAAACTACTTTTACAATAATGAATAATGTAGCAAATTTTTCAAAAGTCTATCAATGTAGAATGTAAAATGAAATATACACCGGTATGTCCAGTTTATTAACAATTTTTGGAACATCTTTTCATAAAAATTGTTATATTTGGTTCATATTGCGCTCGAGGCACTGAAAAACTGATTGGATTGCTTGCCGTCACAAAATTCTGATTTCGTCCCTTTTTCAGGCGCTGGTGGCATTTTGGGTGTTTCTGAAATTACTGACAACAAACAAATCTGGCGAATGCTAGTTGGTGAATTCATTGGTACATTTCTGTTGGTTCTAATTGGTTGTGGATCGATTATATCATTACCAGTTGATGCATTAAATGCAGCAAAAATTGTCCAAATTGCTTTAACTTTTGGATTAACTGTAGCAACATTGGCTCAAGTGAGTATTACAGTTTCATTATGTATGATTGCAATGATGATGATTCCATCGGTTCCTAGCCTCTAGTCATTCATGTTTTGTTTTGTTTACTATATCCTGGTGAAGAAGTTTTCATAGATTGTTCGGCAAAAAGTGTAAAATTTCCTCTATTTTTTTTTTTGGCTGAAATATTCCAAAAGTTTTGCCGTTTTGTTTCCATTGAACTCACGTCAGAACCATGAAAACACGAAACAATTCCATTTCGCGAGTAATTAATTCAACTGAAATGCAATACGTTTAGAAAGATTCTCCACAGCAATTATAAAAAAGTAAAAAAAGTTTTCTGGTACGTTCGATGGGATATCCGGTATATAATGAGGATTACAATAGGGATTATATAAGTTGATAATTATTTTTTTATTGAAATATCAACACTTTATTTCAATAAAAAGATAATAAGGAAAATAACTTGCAATCAAATCGCATCCGCTAATTATCTACACAGGTAGATATCAGTATAGGTAATATTTAAATGATTTGCATGAGTAACTGAACTTGTTTATTATATCAATATCTGTATAGGTCAATACGATAAACGTTCATCTAGGTATAAAAATTTTTGCACGTCATTCAATAGCCAAATAGAGAAAATCTGATAAACAAAAAAAATTATTACGATGATATTTGAATTTCCACTAGACGATTACAATTTTTCAACACACCTGAAATCTTTTCTATTAAAATAATATATTTGTTGACAAATTGAAACTCATTCGGTGCGATTCAAACGAAAGTCATCGTCATCGTCACTATAAAAGAAGACGAAACCTCAGTGCCTGGATCGCGTCGATGATGATAACGATGACTTCCGATTGGATCGTCCTGTATGTCAGTTCTCTACCTACGCTCTGTATTTTTTGCGTCTGTTTTGGGTGTCATTTATAATTATTGTAAAGTTACGTTTGACTTGTAAGAACGAACAATAGTAGCCTAGGTGTGTTATAAACAGGTTTGAATATTGTAGCAATTTTTATAAATAGTCAAATTCAATGCGTAATATATGTATATTCAGTAACTAGATGTACAATTCCCATATTTAACTATCTGATTTAACATACATACTAGTTTTAGAATAAAAAACTTGCGATTTCTTTTTTTAGTAAATTTATGATATAGTTTTTGATTATAAATCGATTATTATTATCAATGATCCAAACAGTAGCAAATTTTTATTAATATATCAACAATTATTTAATAAGTCTATCTTCTTAATTCTTCTGTTTAACTTATCATCATATAGATTAGACAAAGTTAATCGTCGTTTGACATAGAGGATTTTAAATTTCAAGTGGCACTTACTTGCAAAAATGACATTTTTTCATGTCTAACTTGTTTATTTAATGATTTCAATCAATACTATTTTTATCAGAGAATTGATAAATGGACACTGACACAATATAGTTAGGTATTTGTTAAAAATTGAGATTTTTATGATTACGATTTTATTTTTTTTTACAATGTTACGCTACTGATTGTCCTCCATTTCAATAGTATTTACGACATTTGTCCCGAAGACAATTCATTTTAGACATTGTTGTTGACTGATAAATAAAATTAAAAGAAAGATAAATAAAGGAGGCTATGTAAATTGTTAAGATTGCAGCATATGTACCTATTTGTCTAGAAACATATTATTTTTTGTATTGAATAACAATAACGAAACTGAATCTAATTTAAATAAGGTGTAACTTCATGAAAATAATATTCAATCAGAATAGACGACCGGGGAGAACAATACAACAAGCTTCTTTCTGTTCTGTTGTTAAGTTTATAGATTCTTTTCAAATTCAAAGGTGGTAGATCAACATATCATATGTATCTATATTTTCAGAAATATATCGTTTTTTTTTTCTGTTATGCCTTGTAATAACATTTCAGAAATCGTGTCCGACCTCATTAAATAAGCGAAATGTCAGCTCCTTTAATTAACACCTAGCTTTTATTTGTTTAACTCTATTAACAATATAGGTTTAATGATCGTAAATACAAAAATTCAATCTTGAACAAAGCCCCAAATAATCTTTCGTTAATATTATAATAGAAATTTCTTTTTCTTGTTTTCTGTTTTTTGAGAAAATTTGTGTTACTTTTATGTAAAATAATATAGATATATGCAAAAGTTTGTCGTCATTCAACAAATATACTGTTTGTGTGAAATGTCAGTTCGTCCCTTTTTAGAGAATCGATTTTGAAAGACCAATTAATTGATAATATAAAAGTTTCAATAACTTGTATTGAATCTATTTTATTAGATAGATATCCTTATTAATCTATTGTTGAAAATTAAAAGTTACTCATTTCAATTTACCATAATGGCTTCTATAAATTCAAAAATTTAGCAACAATAAGGGGGTCTATACACCAACGCTATTGTTATAACTACAATATAGTTGCGAAACAAACGTAGTGTGGGGGTGTGGGGAATCCCCAATTATTATTGAATACAGGGCCAAAGTAACACGGTAAACGAGCTAAACAAGTCAGAGGGCGCCAACAAAAAAGCTGTGTCAAAAAACAAAACCGGAATAATTACCATAAACTCTAAACTAAATTCTATTTGATGCTCATAGTCTGTCAGTACTCACTAGGAGAGTTTCCGATTTGGGCACTCCTTGTATATGATAACCGATGGTATTCTGTGCCAAGTTATCGTCAACGAGGACTGTTTTCACAGTTAAACGGTATTCTGTGAGTTCTCATTGCCGACTCATTTGCAGTTGAAAAGCTCGGCCAATAGTAAAAAACCAATAGTAAAGCTCAGAACGTACTCTTTGGTTCCTTTGTGGACGACGACAGTAATTGTTTTTTGGCAGAATCTCACCGAATGTTTGACAACACGTGCGTGTCAAACGAGATCTTTGTGTCAAGAAAAAGATTTGTCCTAGATCTCTCTGAAGAAATGAGCGAGAAAGCCTACCACAATCATAAGAAAGTTGTCCTCCAATACGAGAAAAATTATGTAAAATCTCTAATACCGTGCATGTTTTTTTTGCCCGTTTTGTTATTTATCTACAATACACACAGGTTAATTTCTTTTTATGATAAGTGACAGCACTCACTGACAGTTATTCATTTAATGTCGAGGTTGAGATTCTTTAAAAAAAGCGAAGAAAAAAAAACACATCACATCTCATCTATTTCCAAGGTCCATACTAGTATGTACTCATAGTGAAATGAACTTTTACTTTATTATTGAATGACTGAAAACATCAATATCTTTACAAGTCTAATCGCCTATAGCAAATATCCATAATAATTATTAACTTATAATAATATATTTTACTATGTAAATGTTATGTCTAATACAAGCAGCAAATTTATCGTTTAATGCAAAAGTTGATGCAAACTAAATATATATAAAATCGAAGTTTAATGTCGGTTGGTTATTTTTTTTTTTCGAGAAAAATTAGGTTCGCCTTTAAGAGAGGGTTTTTTTTTCATAATGCACTACACCTTGTCTTTCACTCATTGTCAGTTCGTATAACGGCCTAATTACATAACAATCTGTCATTGATCACAATTGACACACATATCGTATATATATAATAAAACCGTTGTTGTTGTTGTTGTTGTTGTTGTTGTTGTTGTTGTTCTGTAGATGCAATTTTTCTCCTTATTAGATTATGATTGATTCAACTTTAAAAGAAGTTTATTTATTAATGCCATCATATCATGACAAATGATGATTGATTTCGTACTTTTATCTTTGGTATTTAACGACTTGAAGGTGTCAATATTTTACTATTTTATTAATAATAGCATGTTTATATGATTCTATCAAACTCTGACGCATAGAATAATAGACAAAAGACGAATTTCTTGCACCTAAAAGCTGGCCAGAAAAAGTAGCACTTTTCGGTTATCAATAAGATAATTTAGCAAGATATTGTAAAATTTAGGCTTGTTTATAGTTTTTTACGTAGCAGATACAACCTAGCGCTAAAAAAATTTAATAAAATGAAAGCATATTTATCAAGGGTGCGGTGTGGTATAGTTTAGCTAATTTGACTTGGGCCCTCTGACTAAAGCAATAAAAGAATTATGACAATAGAGTAATGAGGTCAGAATTCGGAGATTAGCTTGTCTCCGGTCTTTTGTCCAAACTATTTTTCATACTAATTTTTGTCTGATTACTCTATCGTACTCGTGGGCAAAGTCGTTCCTTTTGCTAAGTCACTCCTTTCGGTCTCATTCCTTAAAAAGAACGAATCTTATGAGTCGTTCCATTAATCCACCGTAGTGCTTACGTTTACGTGTTTTCCATTAAGACTTGTAAGGCATGGTTCTGATTGTCCTTTGAAATGACAAAAATGGGTCAAAATATCATTTGTTTCAAATCAAATTGCCCCATGGCTCGGATCTGACATAGCGAGTACCATTTATAGTTCATGACGCTTTACCATTTTGGATTTCTAGCGAATCGTCCATTTTGGAACGAGTTCAAGATAAATAGCGGATTCGTTCCGACTCGGTCTGGGCTTGGATTCGTCCACTCTACTTTATTGTTGTGGTTGTTGTATTGCTTTAGTTAGTGGAACCGAGTCAAATTAGTTGAACTATACATATGAACTGTATTTAAACAAATCAAGGCTGCTCAAAACTGTTCAACTTTTCGAAAAAAATTTCTTACAAGAAACTCATAATGTTCTTATTGATATTATTATTATTTTTTTTTCTTTCATTCAATTGAAATTTAAATATGAATTCAATAAAAAAAATTACAGGAGAATTGATTGCCTCAACCGAAAAATTAATTGGATATTATAAGATAAATGTTGAAGCAATTGAGCTATTAATTGTAATGTTTTATTATCATTATCATTATTATTATTATTATTATTATTATTTCTCTAGTATACATTTTTATTCATGCATATTACTTTTTCATTCATATTGACGAAATTATATAATTGATTAATGATGGATGAAAAATTAAGGTCGAGGTCCTGCCAAAAAATAAATACTAAAATAAATAAATAGACATTATTCGCTATTATTATCTATATACATAAAAGAAATTATTAACAACTCATTTTTCTTTAGACAAGTGTGGTAGAATTTTAAAATAATTATTATTAGCTATATATTGCTTTTCTATCGCATGTCAAAAATCGCCCAAAGTAGGCCAATTGATTTATTATAATCATAATTTATTATATGATGCTTTCAATTTTTTGTTTATCAATAATGGTAGGTTAAAAGTTAAAGAGTTTCATTATTATTTTGAATTAGTCCTTATTAAGTCTCATCAAGATTGCACATAGCACGTGGTGTCTCAGAGAAAAGCATCACTCTGATTATCACCGAAAGGTACTTGTTGTGTTCTTAATTGCGAGAAAATTAAGCACAGGAACTGTTACCTTTAATCTACATTTTGATCAAAAATCCATCTCATCATCGTCAGTTCGTCTGACAGATATTCGTACTGTTTGGCGAGACATCCTGTATATTTTCGTATTATTTAATATAACTTGTTTCTTTACATCTTATTGCATCTTATTCAAGGTTACAATAATTTCGCCATAATTGTGGCACAGTTTCGTTTACAGAGTAGGTAGCTTCTATCGTTCTCTATGTGTCGCGCGGATTCAGAAACAACCATGCTCTAGGCTACACTGAGTTTATATAACCCAGACACAGAGTCACCACTAAATAGACATCGGCAAATAATTACCACTGGGTGTTTCATAATATATTGTATTTGTCATTTTCATTCAATATACCTATAAACCTATTATTGTATTAATAATAATTAAACTATAATACCGTATAATTGATTATCTCTACAAATAGACTATAAATACCATAATGGTACACGTTTTTTCCATCTAAGCTAAAAGCAAAAAAATAATAGACCTACATGTGAAACAGCTTACAAAAATCACAACAATGTAAACTGTTCCATTCACTTTGACTGTAAATGGATTAATAGAGAACGTTACCTATCATACACAATCAACACTTGTATTCCTTGCACGTATTGGTTAAATTACATTTTTTTTTTCGTGCGTTACAAGATTGAAAGAGTTGTGTAATTTTAAAACAAATACATATTCATAGACAGTAAATACTTCCGATGGAAAAGATTGGCCAAAACATTACTCTTGTTTTTAGACTAATATGTGTTGTTTCTTCCCTGTAATTGGCAATCTAAAACAAAAAGCCACACCTTTGGTAATTGTATCAAATAAAATACAAATGCAACATCTTATAAAACATTACGAAATGAACGAACTTTATGTATCTATACATATACATATGTGTGTACATGTTGAAGTGAAATTATTTGTTGTTGAACGAATGATAAAATCAGTGATCTTAATATATGTTGCAAACTGTTTATAACCGAAATTTAAAAGACAAAGTAATCCAACACATCCGTTCTAGTTGGATCAAGGTTTTTCTCGCATATTCCTGAATCTCATCAATCTACTTTTCTTCGATTGTATTTAATTTCCAGACAGTTTTCGAAGGCGGTTTAATTGGTTCAAATCAATTCATTTACTTCTAGACAGTTTGATGCTTCCATCTCAATAGTTTAATTGAATCTAAATTTATTTGTCTTCAAGGTAGAGAATCGTTATTTCTTTTTCCTTAATTTATTAGCATATTTATTATCCTGTCCAGTATTAGGAAGAATCAATTTTCGATTATTTTTGTTTTAATATTATTTCTCTTATAAGTAATTAACGTGCAAAATTTATCGATATAATAATATTAGATATCATATATGACCGAATTTATAAAGTTGAAGGCTATGAGAACCTATACGTATAACTTATGTAGTATATATATATGTACATTTGAGTGCGTGTGTATTTGGCTGTCAAATGAATTGCAATTAGCCCTCAGGTTGTACGAGACGGTTTCATCATAATATATCCAATAGAACGGATATGATGTAAACATTAATTCTCTTTAAACTAATTTATTTTTCTTCTCGATTTCAATCATAATAATAAATCGATTGATAATAATATTAATTTATCATTATTTGTTGATTTTTCTTTTGCAGTGCATTGGACATGTTAGCGGCTGTCATATCAATCCTGCAGTAACGTTAAGTCTCTTCGTTACTGGTGATGTTAAATTATTGAAAGCTATCTTGTATGTTGTGGTGCAATGTATCGGGGCCGCAGGTGGAGCAGCTGTACTTAGAGTAAGTAAATTTTACTCCAGTAACATTACAACTTTGTTGATCTGTTACTGTGAACCGTTCTCTGGTTGCTTTCCAAATGAGAACTTTAAATAGAGAGTGCAAGCTCAAAGAAGCACAAATATTCGTTTGCCCCAAGAGAAATTTAGAGGGTCTCCTCAGAACAAACTTTCTGGGGCCTGTTAGCGAATAGGTTAACGTTAATTCACAAAATCAGACGTAAAAATATATCTTTTGCACAACTATCAGGACTCCCAAGATTGTTCGAGTCATTTACACTGCTATAACTGCAGGAATAATTGTTACAGTCCTGCGTCTTGTACAAGAAACAATCTTTTTGTCTAACATTCCAGGAAGACATTAATATCTAGTAATTATGTATTCGTCCTCTACAGATATTAGAATTTTTTTTTGACAATGCGTTTTAATATTCATTTACTTGTAAATTTATCTCTTCAGAATATTCATTATTTTCAAAAATATTAACAACTAATATGTCATTATCTATTATTAACATTGTAGTTGAATATTTATTTTTGGTTTCTTCCTCTTCAATTATTAAAATTTCCAATTTGGAACTTTTTGTTATGATAAAACGGTGGAAAAAAACGAAAAACAACCACCTTATGAATGGTAGATTTTATTCTATTTGTTCAATGGATAATTTTAAGAGAACCTGTAAAATTTTGCATAGAAATGTCACAAATAACAAGTGGTCCAAAGCAGAGTCGTAACTAAGAATTTTCGAATCCGTGGCGAAATACAAAAGTCTTCAGAAGAACAACCGTTCAGTTCTAGTTTCTTTAACTGGTGCGCTTGTGCAACGGATGACGATTAAGCTTTACTCCAATCAGATCTTACAAGTCAATTTTCAGCACTTATAGGAAACCGGCCTGGATATATGTTGGTTACGGCTCTGATCAAAAGTTGGAGATACAATTTTTGACGACCTCTAAAGACATTCTAGAAAACATTAGTTAAACAAAATAGCTTCATTAGCATTGCAAATATCTCAAACAGCATAATCTTTCGATAATATAATAATAGATGCGATTTTTTTCTGCTTCAGAAACATACCGAAACACTTCTGGGAATGATTTCATGTTTTTGTCCCAAAAATTTAGAATCTGGAATAAACTAGATCTTGATATATCTGGGCTTCTAGATCTAAATAGAACTAGATTTATTTGATCATGCTTAGTCATTTTCTACTTGACTAAGGTATTTGTTTTTATCTACCAAATGACTTGTTACACTTTTTTGCAAAAATGAATATAGCGGCCTACTAACGTGTACTTTCTTCATTTCACTGTCACGTTCAAATAATATTTATATTAATCAAAAGAAATGGGTGAATGTTCGGAATGTAGTGAAAGGTTTGTACTTTCTTTACTCCAAAACTAATCGAAGACCACTAGAGCTGACGAAGACGAATTACGATCACTGTACACTCTTTTTGTTCCATGTTGTTCTATTTATTGAAGAGAGAGAAAAGCAAATAATATTGAACTTGAATAACAACAAAGTGTTAACAACAACAACATAGGAAGGGGCTTGTATAATGTATATAGTTATATTTGCAACCGATACGCGCCACTGACCTTAGCGGTCATGTGCAAGACCACCTGTTGCACCATGCCATCGTCAACATTGACATTGTTTTTCTTATTGCCGGACATCTCATGACCGTGAAACAATAACGTTGAAAATAATAAAATGAACTCTAATTACTGTATTTAAAAAAGAAAAATTAATATAGAAATTCTTTCTAAACTCTTCACGCTTTGATGAACAACTTTCAATTCAAAATTTCACTGTTGCATTGTTATCTGATGATATCTCTAGGTCTTGGTGGGCGAAAATCTTGAAGACTTCCAAAGAACCACTAGAAGTCACTTTCGAAAGGGCCTGTCCGAATAAATACATCTCTTGTAGATAATAATTGCTGTTTTTTTTTCCAGTTGATGGCAGCTGAAGGAGAAGAGGGCAATTTGGGCATCACTAATAAAGATAATAACATCAGTCAACTTCAAGGATTCTTAGTGGAAGCTGTTTTTACATTTTTATTACTATTTGTTATACATGCAGTTTGTGATTCACGTCGCAAAGATATTCAATCGGCTGGACCACTTGCTATTGGATTGAGTATCACTGTATGCCATTTAAGTGCTGTAAGTGTAACTATTCATTAATTGATACATCAATTTTTGATAATAATTTTTTTTTAAATTTAGATACCTTTTACTGGTTCAAGTTTGAATCCGGCTCGTAGTTTTGGCCCAGCTGTTATTATGAATCTTTGGGAAAATCACTGGGTAAAGACTCGAAATACAATCAATTAATTTAAACATTAAATTGGTGTAATTATTATTTGTTAACAGATTTATTGGGCAGGACCTATTGTTGGTGGTGCAATTGCAGGATTGGTCTATAAATATATATTTAAAGTTCAGAAAGGTGAAAGTGATTCTTACGATTTTTAAATGCAATTTCTTTTGAGATTTTTTATTGGATGGTTAATTGTATTTTCTTTATTATTCGAAATGGTGCATAATGACTAAAAAATTATAACTAGAGGATACTTGCCGTCAGTACCATAGAAGTACCTACTAATTATTAGAAATTTATAATTTTTGTCATTTTTACTATTTTAGAGAAGTAGAGAATATACACCGAAAAAATTACCGTTAGTATTGTTGTTATTTACTAATTTCTGTACAGGTTTTATGTACTTACAAGATATCCCATTGGAATATAATTAGGTAATAATCACTGGGATTATATTTATTTGATTGATTTATGAAGAAATTTTTATTTTCTAAAATTTCAAATTTTTGTTAAAATTCACAGCAAAGCTGTAATAATTATTATGGGAAAAAGGTAAAATCCAGTAGATCACTCTGACAGGGCCGGCGGAACGCGGTAAGCAGGTGATGCTAGGCATTAGGGCGCTTGATGTCAAGGGGCGCCTCG
>JAZBHA010000865.1:16640-39352 GCA_037464855.1 Iselma pallidipennis | reverse complement strand
ATTCAAAAATGTAGTCGCAATCGCAAAAAACATATAGGGGTATTTCTGGCTACGCGCGTAGCAGCCTTAACTTAGGGTTCCGTAGCTGTGTAGAAGTAGAACCCAGCAATTACAAATAGAATCGTGCCTATATAGAACGGGACGTCAGAAGAAAGCTACCAAGGAAAAGGCTGCCAGAGATTGTGATGAGGAATGAGTCGAAAGAAAAAATAGAGAGAAAATGAAAAGAAAAAAAACGGAAACAGAGGAATGTGATAGAATCGTAAATACAATTATGGGCCTTTTGATGACCAAATAGGACTGACAATTGGCTGTATAAGGGTCAAAATATCTTTCTTTGTTGTTATATTATAAGATAAGTACAAACTTTACGATTTTCTTTCGATCTAACCAATATTTAGGAATATTTCATTTATTTTATTTAATATAAATGTCTTTCTATTTCGATACGTTTTCACTCCAGTTACATTTTCAACATTTTTCACGTTCATTTGATCGAAAAAATGAATTCCGGAATACAAGAATGTAGAACTGTCACCCGTAAAATATCAGGAAATTTGACGATACTTTTGTCAATATTCGAGAAAAATGTCCTATCTTTAAAAAGTTCAACACTTCTAGACCTAAAAGAAAAACCGTACCTGCGTTTTACTAGTTCAGGTAAAGAAAAACACGTGAAAATTATTAAAAAATTAACATAATTTCAAACTTACCTAATATTTAATCTGTCGTGTTTTGGCCCAAATAACGACTGATATTCTATCCAGGATGGATGTGTAAAACCTCCGGAGGGTCTCTTATAGTTCCACAGTTCATCCCCCGTTGCAGTGAGACGGGATGTTCCATTACCTGTCATTCCACTATTTTATTTGGTAAATCGGAAGATTATGCAGGCCATGAAAGTCAAGTGATAGCCTTTATCAAACGACGAGTAATACGAGATTGTACGTTTTCCTACTGAAAGACAGCGTCAGCAGCAGTCTGAAGGAAAGGCTTTATCCCAGGCTGCATAACATCTATAAGATAACTGATAGTACCCCATTATCTCACGGGTTGACGCTATGCGACTCTTATACGAGCTATGCTCCGTGTATCGCTCACAATATGTAGCATTTCCCACCTTGCAACCTTCCCTTGCCCCTTGTATGTTCTATGGGGTGGAGGGTAAATGCAGCCTAGGGCGGCGTGGCGCTAAGCTCCATTTCCAAAGATGTCGTCAAAGGAAACGTATGGAATGTGGCTTTTTGCTACCTACACCTATTCGTAAGGCTTCGTGCTGCAGCGCAATAGTTAGATAGAAGGACCCTCTCCCGCTCGGAAATCTGCTGAGGCTAACCGGAGACGAGCCATCTAGAAGGTACATCCCTCCTATGGTGCGATCAGTTCGCCCCTTTCGCGGAACATCATACATTTACCCCCTGAATATTCAAGTTGTCTTATTTCTCAAAGGATGACAAAATTACTGCATTTTTGAAAGAAAATTTTGAAATTATCCAACATTGTACCGTAATTTTGTCATTTCTTGAATATTTAATATTAAATAATAGATACAAAAGTTTAAATTCTTTCGTCCTCCGTAAGTAATAGAGTAAAATACGGAATTATGATTGAAATTGACGATAAATTCTAACGCAAACTAGTAATCCAATTCATCATTATATTATGAGAATCCATCAATGTCCTATAATGATTAACCAGAATTCATATTATCTCCTCAACATTATCAAACAGGTTCTGATACTGATAATCTTCCAAAGAGCTCATTCCAACTAGTAATACATTGAATTATGTTCAACGTTGACATTAACGTAATGACAAATCCTAAAGCTGTTTTTGTGTGTTAACGTAATCATGATTGTGAACGATTCAATTTTGGAAAATTAATGGAATAATTTGATAATTTATCAAATTTATGATTCAACTCTAAGAAATATTCGTTGCTACTTTTTTTTAACTGACTAGTTACCCTTTAACCCCTATTTTCCTTTTGAAAGATGAAAGATGAAAGTTATTTGAAATTCTGCTTGCCCCGTAGGCATTCCACATTCATATACATACATTTTCTATTTCTATTTTACTGAATAAATAAGCAGGAACTAGCAATTTAGGTAATCAAAAAGGAAAACTACGACCAAAAAACCGAAAAAGTAGATAGGTACAATTTTTTTAACGACTTTACATTGTGTTTATTTTTCTTGGCATTTACGTGTCGTGGTAAAAATGGTGGTGGATGCGCCGGAAACGTTTTTCCGCTTGCCAGTTTTCACGTTTAGGTTTTTTTTTTCACGATTGAACTATTCACGATTTTCATACAGAGCACAGTCAATTATTCAAATTGTAATTTTTTTTTATACATTACCGTCTCGATACGATTCCAACAATGCATACAGATTTCCGATTTGACACTTTTACCATCATAACGTTTCCGACTATTATTTTTCAAGAGTTATCGTTGTCATACGATTCGTTATTGTATTTTTTAAAATGAAAAACGTGTAGAATTCTATTTTTTTTTCTGATTTCTATCAAGATTTAATGATCCTTTAATAAAAACGTTTTTGCTGTATTAAAGTATCTATTTGATGATCTACAATTTCAAAGTAATCAAAGCTGAAAGACAGAATAAGAATAAGGAATAAAAGAGAGAATTTAAAGGAGTTGCTCGATCTATTTATAACACAGAGAAGCTTTCCGTTACTTTCACATCTACGTATTTCTCGCAATGGCTGGCTTTAATTTTATAAAGGATGAATGACTGTCAAGACTTTCAGGATATAGAATATACGGTCCTGTTTAACCACTAGAAGAAGAAAGAAACCTAGGGCTCCAATATAGAGGATGAAGAATATCTGAAAACTAATTATACAGGTAAAACTGTTCTCAGAATACAGGCTGTCAGCTCTCAGAGATGAAACGGGCGAACTGTTTTTCTGAGAAAATGAACTATTTTCGGGAGACTCACAAAACGATTATCAATTTTTGAAATTTGTGCACCTTTTGTGAATAAAAAATCTTTAATTTGTATTTTACGAATAGAAATACGCGCGACAAGCGTCCGTAATCTAATTTCGTCCTGACACCCTGTATATTCCTCTGCTGCGCACATTTAATCGTTAACAAAAGCACTGGTTCTTATGAGAAAAGTCACCTAACGACTCAGAGCGTATCAGAGCGGGACCGAATCCACGTATCTGTTACGTCCTCTCTTAAAAGCATCGATTCTGATAAGGAAAGTGGTGCAAACTTAAACTTGTGGCAAGTTCAGACAAAAATGCCGACTGTAGGCTACCACGAGAACCAACTCTAAGAAAGAGCCCATCGATTCGGTGCCGCTTTAAACTAAGTCACTTTACTTATAAATTGCCAATATTTTAATAAAATAAATCCGTTTTTTTTTAAATAATGAGGGTATTCACATATCCCTGCTATTGCCTTGTATTTGTACACGTTCGTACAAACACCAGACACTTACATCTATGACTTGTAAACGCCCCAGCTGATAAGAGAGGGAAGGCACGCATGTCAGTTGCATTTGTTCATAGCTGCTAAAAATACGAAGTTGAAGAAACATGCCTCAACGCTACTCTATTTGCTAGATATTTGCCCCACCTTTTGGAATCATGTAGAAATACAAGGGCATATGTGAATACCCCTAATATTTTCATGTTTGTAATTAATTTTCTCCGGATTCAACCTTCTATCAGGTTTTCTGCATTTCTTATCCTTCTTCATAGAATTTATATTGAAATTTGTAACGACGATGATATTAATTATTAAAATTCCAGTTTATGAAAGAACAAATTCGTTTTATTCAAATAGAAGGTTGTTTATTACGCTAAATCCATTAGGTTTTTTTTTGCGTTGCCTGTATATATGTACATCACTGAAATACCGTATAGTTCATGTTGCTTCTTTTCCTGTACCTACAACTCCAAACTTACAACTTCAAAGTTCCATTTTAATAGACAAATGAGATACTTTATGCAATCTGTTAGCAAACACAAAAGTGTATCATGAACAACATACAAATAATATAGTAGTAATATGTTTCGTTGGAAAAACTTGCTCCTTTTGAAACTAGTTCAAGAAAATCTAGTTGCGACGACAAAACAGGTAATATTTATAATAAATTAAATAAATGACTTTCCATATAAATATTTCCTATTTTCATGAAGAGATTTATTAAAAACATTCAAGGCAGAAATAGAAATAGCGAGCAAAAGGAAACACTATACTAACACAAAAAATAAATCAGTCAGTCCCTTGGCGGTGGTCGTAAAAAGACGCCAATCTTACTATTTACTATACAGACTCCTGATCAGTCGAAATGGGAAAAATTCCAATACAATCGCAAAAATTTTCCAGTTTCTTTGTCGCCAATTTAGCCGCTAGTTTTGTTTTGTATGTCACCATCACAATTAGTAGAGATTTCCCGGCGCATCCACCATTCTTCGGCATGCAATTAGAAACATAAATACAGTGTGATCTTTAAAATTTGCGGTCAAGATGCGCCGTGTATGCAATAAATTTTGTAGATCATACTGTGTAGGTGTATTGGTATCTTTATAAAATGTTGTTGCGGATATTACCTGATTTTCGCAGTTTATCTGAGATCATTTTCACCTCATTGTCCATGCATTTCTGACGTCCTTTCGATGCATTCTAATACGTCAATTATTCATTGGAGAACTTGGAACATATCATCCGGAAGAAATGTGTCTCCACTTACCTAATAACTTGAACGTGTATGATTATTTCGACAAATTGTTAATAAAAATATCATCTTCTTATCTTCACAAACTATCCAATAACAGTCTATTTGTGGACTGGCATGGAATATTTAATCATCATAATTTTGGTCATTTTCCAACAAAGAGAATGAAAAATTACAATTCACTAATAGAATGATGAAACAGTAGGTACAGTTTAATAAAATATTAATAACGGTGCCTAGTAATTAAATTTTAGAATATTTAAATTTTGGGCGTTAACATCTTGAAGTCAAACTACCCACTTGGAGAATACCATGATAATGGTGTAGGTTGGGTCATTTTTTTCCAAAACTATTCCTCATTATTATTTCATTAAACATAGGTACCTACATATAATATCTTTTGCATTTGAAATACAACGTCAGTATCAGTCCGTTTCTAGACGACATCGATCACACAATATAAACGATGACTGATTATTATCGAAAAATTATTAATTTGAGTTTATTTCTGTCGCAAATTTTAGGTATGAACCCATTGAAAAAATATAATAAATTGATAATAATTAGTTTAATTATCATGCATAGTTTGATGTTGTATCTGATATTTCTTAATATTTTATTGCAAGAATTCAGTTTATCTCTATTTTCTAATACGATGGAATCTATTGCTACTGTTTGTACGGTAATGATACAAGAAAACCCTTTTGTTTTTCTGCTTGAAAAATGATTTCTTTTAATTTTCTAGGCAACCATCAAAATACTGATTTTGATTTGCAACAAAGATAAGGCGAAATACTTGATAAATAATCTAGAAAAGTTCTGGTCATATCAACATGAGATCGACGAAATTGAAACAAAATATAGAAAACAATTACAATTTTATGAATTTGTTATCAAAACATTTATGAAACTAATGATGTGTACTGGTCTGTTCTTTTCGTTTCGTCCACTTATCTCAACCGATCTAGCAATAGTTTGTTATGTTCCGAAATCTGTACCTTACACATTATTTTATATTTATGATTTACTGATATGTATTACATGTATACTTATGCAACTTTTTCTCAATACTTTCACATTTTCATTAATCAGTTTATTAACATTACAATTTCGGATATTGAACGATAAATTACAAACAATGCAATTCGATTATCGTTTAAACATTAAATCATATATTCAACATCACAATTTTCTATTGAACTATTTGAAGACACTTAATAGTTTCAATCAATTTAATATATTATTTGAATTAATTATTATAATAGCCGGGATACTTGCAGAACTTTTGCATTTATCAAAAGAGTAAGTACAATTTTAGATTCGTATTTTTCTTGATATTGCACTTATTGCACTTATTTCAGACCCATCAATTTAAATTCAATTAGAATAATAACTGCTATACTGTCTCTATCAGCTATAATTGTAATGATACACTGTTATCCAGCATCGCAACTTACACAAGAGGTAAGTAAATCATTGATTGTCCTTTCCCACAAATAACAATTTATTTTTTTTAATGGAAATTTTAGACGGCTAGAACGATTCTTGCTATTTATAATTCAAATTGGTATGATTGTACAGATTTATCGATACGAAAACAGTTAATAATAATGATGCAAATGGCACAGAGAGAAACTTCAATTGTGGCTGGAAAATTTCTACTTATTACAATGCAAACTTCAACACAGGTGCACATTTATTTTCAACAATATTATCATTTATTGATAATACATGTTATTTTCTTTTGCAGTTTTTCAAAACTTCCTACACATTTTTCACATTTTTCAACAATATGAGCAAATGAATTTAAACATAACTCAAACGGATAATTGATCTGAAAAGGGACACAAAAAATCACTTTTTTAAATCATATTTTGGTTTATTTTCCACAGAAAACGAGACAAAATATAGAATCGATTTTAAAAACATTATCATAAATAAATATTAATACATTCTTTAAAGAAGTAAATCACAAAAAATACTGAAGTACAACCAGACTAGTTTCAGCACACATTTTCTATAAAACAATAATTTCTAAAAAAAATAAAAGCACCACCACCAATGGTAACACCGGAAAATTTACAGCCTAAATCGTTGGATTTTACAAAAAACTATTACATCAATTTTGTTTTGGTTTTGTTTTTTTTTTGTCCCCGACTAACACAATTAGGCACAATAACAACAATACTTTTCTGGCATAAATGTACTCTTTTTCTCCATTTAATTAAATATCTCTTACCTACGTTTTAATTCTACGACTACCTTTAATAAAACCATTGCGTCCTGATTTGTGGCTACCATTTCTTGTATCGGAGAATCGTCCTTTTGTACGTGACTCAAATACAACATCTGAATCAGTATCACTATCTGATAGATTCGCTTTACGTGCATCTGCAAGGCAGAAAAATCAATTTTTTACAAAAATATTAAAGTTTAAAGCCACTTACATGGTGGTAAATCATCGGTGTCTTCAATTAATTTATATGTTGTCGGTTTTGTTATTGTTCTACGTTTATTACACCATGTATAACATAAATAAACCATACCCCACATAGCACCGAAAAATATCGATATAACACATATAATACCTAATACAACATATAGTACACTCCAACTACAATCTGAATCTTGATTCATATTTAAATATAAATTAAAATAATCGGGCATCCAAAATGCTTCACATTCACATTTACGTGTCTGTTCATTACATACACCATGTCCAGAACAATTATTCTGACATATAGTTGTTTGTAATTTGGCAACAGAAAAACCCAATAAACTAGCATCAATACGTAATTTTTCACGTAAATGTTGAACAACATCATTTGCACCAATCGGTTTACCATCTGGTGTTTCAACATAAAATATTATCATTGCTTTACCGGAACCAACTTCCGGTTTAATATTTCTCACTTGTAATTTTGAACCATCATTCATTAAAAGCGTCAATTTACCAATCAGTGTTTTATATTGTGCTTCAGTTAAATGTTTTGCATCAACATCAATTGTAATTTCAATTAAATAAAATAATTTCGGATCATTTTTAACAATAAATGTTATCAAATCTGTATCACTTAAACCTTGTTCATCGTATACAGTTAAATTAAATATATATTTTCCAACAGTAACATCGGCTATAATTAATATTGGCGATTCATCAGTTTTTTCTACAATATTACCAATAGCTAATGATTGATCATTACGTATCCATTTCCATTTAACAATCGACCAATCATCCTTCGATTTTGAACCATTTATAATGACAGCATTTACTGGTAATTCGACTTCGAAATCATCACCAGCATTTGCTATGGGTTTCTGATTAACATCTACAACAAACCAATAATCAATATTACTCCCAGTGATATAAATTAAATAGATAGAATACTTTGATTGACGACCACATAGACGTTATCACTGGCAACATTATTATTATCATCAGTAACACTAACTTTAAAAATATAATTGCCCTTTGTCAAACCAGTAACATTAGTTTTACTGGAATTAAATTGATTAAATATAACAGTTGATGGTCCTTCAACTTGTTCCCATTTATATTCAATAATTTTATTATCATCGGTACTATTTGTTGCATCTAATATAATCCATGTTTGTGGTAAACTAATTGTTTGATTTTGTCCACTATTTGCGATTGGTGGACGATTTGTTGGTGGTTTAACAAATACATGTACTTGTGCTGTACTTGTTTGATTTGCACTATCTGTTACTTTTAATACAAATGTATACATTCCTTCTTCTAAATTTGATAATTGTAAATATGGTGTACGTGTATCTTGCATATCAACAGCTTTTTGTGCATCATCTGGTGATTTTGTCCATTCCCATTGGACAATTGCATGATCATCTGTACTTAAATTACCATTTAATGTTATTTTATTGTGTGGTAAATAAATTATCTTATCTTCGCCTACAAATTTAACCAAATAAAAAATAAAAATCAAATAAATGAGAGAGAATTAAATGCTAATATTTGCAAATTTTGTTGTCTTATTTACATTCATGTGGGTGGTGGATGTATTTCAAAATTTCAACGAATATTTAAATAAAACCAAATTTAACCACCCACAATGAAGGACGAATTTTAATTAAATTCTCTTCATTGTGGGTGGTTGTTGAATTGGGCTTTATTTGAACGCTCATTAATCTTATCAACTCAAATCAATTTGTGGGAACGAAATCAACACATTTATGCCAAATCAGTTTTTTTTTTCAAACCAAATACAGTGGAAACCGCTTATAATGGACTTCACAGGGACACCGTTTTTGGTTCATTATAACCGGATGTTCATCTTATCAGAAATTGTTGTTAATCCTATAGTATAATCATGCTGCTCTCTACGTTGACATAATCTTTGAAGAAAACATCGTCTTTCAATAGAGTTTCTTGCAAGACGATTTGTTTTCAAAAGAAATATCAAATTGCTCCGTTTATTATGGACTTCAAGGTCTATTTTAGTTCATTATAAACGAAAATCTATTATAAGCGGGTTCATTGCAATAAACGGCAGTTTAGTCGGGACCTGGGCATTCCGTCCATCATAAGCGAGTTTCCATTATAAGTGGATTCCACTGTACGTAAAAATCTTTCATTTGCATCATATTTTTAGAAATGAAAAACTAGAACGTATATAAATGATAATCTGATAAGAATACCCAATTTAAGTACCCAATTGAATTAAACAGACTCTTTGCCAAAAAACAAAGCATTTGATAACGAGTTTTTTATACGAATTTTCCATTATACATAGTAGAAAAAACAGTCTAAGTATAGCCTCAAGGTTATCATTACTTTTTTATAAAATTCAGCAAAATATACTTAATTTCAATGTTATCAATTTACGAAATTGCGTCGATTGATAAATACTGCCTACTTTACAAGAACAAACAAAAAAAACAACAACAAATACACTTTTTAGACCACAAATTGAAAATTTAAATTGTTGATAAATATATAAATTATACAAAAAAAAATAATAATACTAACCAGCATTTGCATCCGGTGGATAATCAATAAATTTTAATACAGTAACATTAGCTGTACTACTACTTGTAGCTTTATCGGTATCAGTTACTGTTAATTTAAATGTATAATTGCCTGGTTTTGTTAAATCGTTCAATTGTAGGGTTGAACTATCTTTTAATTCCGGCTGATAACCTAAAATAGAATAATTTAAACAAATAATTTTGTATATAAAAACAATAAACAAACCTAATGGTCCTTGGACAAGTTCCCAATGCCATGATACAATACCATCATCATCTTTTGATGTTGATGCATCCAAAACGGCTGCTGTATTCGGTAATTTAATTGTTTGATTTGCTGGTATTATCACAACAACTGGTGGTTGATTGATACGTGATGGTGGTAGAACAGTTACATTAACATATGTTTCACCATAACTAAACGAATTCGAAACAGCTACCTGTAATTAATTAAAATATTTGTTATAATTAACCAAATACAATATTTTAAATAAAATTACTTTAAATGTATATAATCCTTCTGATAATTTTGTTAATTCTAATCTACCACCATTTTGATGTTTTACAGCTGTACTACCATCAGGTTGTTGTAATGATTGCCATTCATATTGATATTTTTCATCTTCATTTAAATCATTCGGTATAACTTGTGCAATTAATATAACATCATTTTTTGGTAATTTAACTTCTTGATTATCAACATTTATTGTTAAATGTTTACGTGTTACTGGCAATGATTTATTTGTTGATATTGTTGTTATATCATTTAATAATTCATTTATTGGACGTAAACCGGCATCTTTTATATCCGGTATACAATCACCATCTGTATTACGATAATAACCAGTTTTACACATACAAGTACCTAATAAAACAACAAAAATATAATATATACCAAATAAAATACCAATGGGTTCAAATTGATAACAAACCAGCTCGTGATTTTGGATTATTCGGTGAACATATTTCATTCTGCATACACATACTATCAATACCAACATTACAAGCCATATCATCATTATATGTTGTTTCATCCATAATTAAATCTTTATAATTATCATATTTACGATTATCATTAAGCATATTGTAGATTTCACGATCTAAATGTTCATTTGAAACATCTACAACATATTTTGTAATTAATTGTCGAATTAGAATAAATAGAAATTCTTGTACCTTGTGGTGAGATAATTTCTTGCCAATTATCCACATCATCAACTGGCTTAACTAATACCATTGCTATATGTTGACTTGTTTCAGGATTTAAATTTAATGTTGGTAAACATAATTCATTATTAATACATGTTATATGGAAACATTTCTCATCGGTCATAAAGGCTACATTACATTTATCTTTTAAACAACACTTAATTACACAATCTTTTAATGTATTTACGCCTTCAATATCTTTAAAAACTCCTTAAAACAATCATAATTGTTAATAGAAATGGATTTATAATAAAAAAAACGAGTGGCCTTACCTGCTGTTAAGTTGCCTTGAGGGACAAAACCACGAAACGTTTTCTCGTACAATTTCGGACATATTGTACGTAAATTCTTATTATTTGGATATAAATCAACATTATTGATTAGAAATAATGAAAATACAATGAAAATTGTTTGTTTTATAGTCATTTTTTCGTCTGTAATGAAATGAAATCTAATGTAGTTTTGAGACATTTCCCGTTTCGATAATAGACTTGTGATAACATTTATACATACCGGATTTTATAAATTTTATCAATTTGTTGTGAATTTCGTATTAATTTAAATGATTTTTTGTTTATTTTTGCCCATTTTTTCTTAAATAAATAAATAATTTGTAAAAATTGCAAAATTTTTGACAACTGTATGAAGAAATGACAGATAAAATTTTGACAGATGACAGACGACAGACACGTCATCGAAAACTATTGATATAAATCTATATAGATAGCCCACTATCTAGAACCACAGACTTTATAAAAACTATTGCATTTTTTTACATTTCGATTAATTAACAATTACGATTAAATTAAACGATTTATTTAATTTTATGGTTAATTATTTTAATGTTAATAGAAATCAATTGATTATTTTCAATAAAAAAACAACCTTGTTCTTGTTCTAGATGGCTATAAGCCAGAAATTTCCAAATAAATTTTAATTCTAGCATTTTTTTAAATTAATATTTCTTCTTTCCTGTTCGTTCTTATTAGATGCGATCGGTTGAAATTTTGCTTGTCAAAAAAAAAAACGAAAGAGAAAAAAAAACAACAAAGTAATAAATCGCTGAAGGCTATTAAAGAATGGCCGCCCCAAATCACCCATACCCAAAATCCGGTTTTTAAAATTGGTCAATTAAGATTTCAAAGCGCCATGGTTTAAATATATTATATTATAGTATGTATGTGTATGTGTTTCTATACATTGTATAATATGTGTATGTATTGTATTCAGTCACGGAATCGATTCTCTACTATATACTTCCCAAGGTGAGAGAGAGCAAAAGTGGCGCTGAACCAAGCCCCCGAAACCAAACCTAGTCCAACAACCATTATCCAGATTGAACCCACCGCTCACTCTAATAGTTTTTTCGTTTCTGTTTTTTTTTTTTTTTTTGGTTGGTGTGAGAGAGAGTTCGAGGACCTCTTCAATATTCTCAAAACACAATCTATTTTAATAATAATAATAGTAATAATAGGTATAGAGATGGAGAGAGATAGCATATTTGGAGCCGGTCCTGGAACGCGGAAAACAAAAATATACCAGTGCCAACTCTGTTGCTGTCGTCATTAGCGATGCGTCGCCGTCGCCACTACCACCACCTCCACCACCACCATTATTTTATTATTTTACTACCATCATGGTGCTAACTAAGTACAAGTAGGATAAGTTCTAGTGCTTCGATGCCATTCATCATTCACGCTTCAGGCCATCCCCTACCGTCAACATTATCATTATCATGATCATGATCAAATCAACCCACCCTTTATTATTATATCAACATACAAGGACATCGAACGTCCGCGATACATACCACCGTCGTTTTATTACCCCCCTGCACTTCTCTCTGGTAGTATGCGTCTCATCTAGGGTTTTCCAGTACGTCGCCTATTTTGACGGGAAGGTCGGTCACGTGATTTTTAATAGGAGCGTCGGCGGTATGGCGGGCAGAGCGGGGCACCGCCGGCTAGACTTTCCGCAACACCAGCGGACTACAACATTGTTGTCATATATCAAAAAATTTCCGTATAACCGAAGAATTTTCCACATTGATTCCAATAAGAATATGATTGATTCCATTTAGGAATTTCCCTTTTATTACTAAAACGTTCTTAATTAAAAATACGTTAATTTAATAGCAATAATAATGAATATTAAAGCGTTTTTTTGCTGTTTAATGTTCTTGATTCGTTTTTATAGTTTCAATGTCATTTATTTGTTAAGGATGATGGAGGAGTTCAAAAGAGAATTTTGGCAGGTTTTTGCAGTGTTGGCCGCTATTTACGGTAATTATGTAGAGACGGCATCAGCGCATTCCACCACATACCAGGAGCGTAGTCTGTGTGTGCGTCATGCCAACAATATCAGCGTCGTCGTCGTCGTCAGCAACTTTTTCATTATAATTTTCCGGTGGTTGTTTTTTTTTTGTTTTTTGTCAGTTTATTAGTGTATTATGTATATATACAGGCGTGCGTGTGTATCTTCAATTAATCCCATCAATTACTGCGAACTGTATTGATGTTGGTAGTGGTAGTAGCGACGGCGGCGGCGGCGGTGGTGGTGGTGGCAGCGACGACGACGACGGTGGTATTATCAGTAGCAGCAGCAGCAATTCTCCGAACGGCACACACACACACACACACACATATTCGCCTACACACATAAATGTATACATACAACACACATGTACAATATTTGTGTATATGTCTGTATACTATAAATGTATGTGTGTGTCTGTAATCTTGTCTCTGTTGTTTTAATAAATATTGCGCATGCGTCATCTTGGAAGCACAGTCTGCGAACAGGCGAGACAGAGGTCCGGACTCTCAGACAGAGTTAGACAAGTTTAGGTGAACGTCTGGAGAGCACGGCGCGGTGGCCACAATAACAACGGTGTGCGAGATAGAGAGAGCGCGTGAGACAGAAAGAGAGAGATATAGATTCGGCAAAAAAAAAATAACGAAGTATAGAATTGAACGACGGCGGCGGCGACGACGACGAAGTGGTTTTATGTAAAAAAAAAATTCGGGAAGGACAACAATATACCCATACATACTTACATACATAATATACACATATACAACACACACATACACAAATACAATTTTTTTTTGTAATCCCATAATAATAGGAAAAACATTCGCCGGTTACGTAACCGCGCGGAAACAAGTGACGGCGACCCTTGTGAGAGATGGTGCCTAGATGAATTTATACACGAAAACAAAACCCATAAAAAAAAACAAGTGAATTCAACAAAACCAGTGTTAACTTAATTCTGTTTTTTTTAGTGATAAAAGCCAATTAGTGATAGTGATAAATATTATTGATAAGGAGATCTTCCAAGATAATCGAAGAAATTCAGGTGCTTTTTTGGGCATTGTTGTTTTGTGTTGTTTCTTTTTTTTTTTTGTTGGTTAATTTGGTACGTGTGGGGGGTAGAAGCAAATTCTATAGCAGACTACTGAAATGACGTCATCACCAACATCATCGTTGTCTCCGTTTCAAATCTTCTACAATCATTACAATGTAATTTTATTACATTTTACAAGAAAATCACATTATAATTACAACAAATCATAATTAGTAGGTATGTTTAATTGAAATTATTATAGAAATTTGGCGAGTAATGGTACAAAAAACATTGAGAATCGAACGAAAAAAAAAACCTAGAAATTTCAACTTATAATTAATTTGATTGAATAAAATTATTATTGGTAGAGAGAAAAAAAGTTGTGTGCAAATTTTGTGTTGAATAAGATCAGGGACATGGCTAGAAGTGAATGTTTTTACTATATTATGTGGGGCTAGTTTTCGTTGTTTATTTGTATATAAAAGTCGAAAGAAATTTCAACGTCGACGACCTAGTCTTTCAGTTTGTATTATAAATGCTATTGAATCTACCTTTCAAATTTCAATTCTATAGAGAGAAAATTATATTTAAAAACACCATTAACTGATGTATTGTATATTTGCACAAAAAAGGAAAATTTCAACATATTTTATAGCCCACCCGGTATTATCTAATAAATTGACAGATCACAAAAAGTTAGGTTAAGTTCATATCAAAATTAGCATTTAAATCCCAAAAAAATGAATATTTTCTAAATATTTCTATAGATTTGATTCTATTTAATGATTTCTGGTAAGAATATTGTAGATTCTTGCGAGATTTTCAAAAAAATTGCAGTTTTTCTAGTACTTGTCAATTTTAGGTTATGTCCAAATCGACAAATATACGGGGTGTTTCCTAAAAACCTGTCTTTCTGTATAATCCCCTAAAACAATTGTTTTGTTAACAGTTTTGCATGTCCAATAACGACAACAAACAACAGTAGCAAGAATAATTCAAAACAACGGCACCAATAATGATGGAAGTAACACCGCATTTAAAAAGTGTATTAAAAAATTACCAACATAGTGCTACGAAAAGTTTGCAAGGACCTGGTCTATCATTAACAGCATCACCACCAATCTTACAACATTCATCATCAATACAAACAACTTTAACAACAATAAAATCAAATGAACCATTATCACCAACATCATCATCAACAACAACAACAACATCAGAATTGAATAATAAAGAAGATGAATTTATAGCACCAGCACCATTCCCTGTCCAACAATTACCAATATTAACAACACCAGATACATCGTGTAGTGAACGTACAGAAACAGTTCTAGAAGGCGAGACTATATCTTGTTTTATTGTGGGCGGTGAAAAACGGCTATGTCTGCCTCAGGTTATCATTCTTTTTTAAAATATATTTTACTATTAATAAGTCCTATTTTTGTCCATTTTCTCCAAGAAAGGGTGTTCAAATACAGGGGCTGTTCAATTAGTCAATACAAATTATTCGAGTAAATGGTATTTTAAATGTTTCAAAGTTGTATTTTGCATTTTCTCTTTGAAATCTCTATTGAAAAGAATTAAATGAAAAAAAAAAGAAACTACAGAATCGACGAAGCAAATGTCATTGACCAGTCCTACAAAAGCAATGGTAGAAACCATAATTTAGTGTGACGCCTTTCTTCGTTGTTCGCTTGGTATTCGTTGACTAAGGTTATGATTTTTTAACCTTAAAATAAAATACCATCAACAAAAAAAAAAAAAAACCAACTGGATTACCTGTAAAGGAAATCAACATTTTTCAATAAAACGATGAATGGAAATTTGACCATCGAATTCTGGTGGTCTTTCCACAATTCTACGGAATAAAGAGTATTTTATTAGAAAAAAAAACCTAATTTTATAACAAAAAAAAACGTATTAGACGCGGTTTTTTGCAAGTCGTTCAAATAATAGTAAACGAAAGAATAAATAACATCGATTTTTGAGAACTGTACACCCTTTCTTGCGAAAGACGGCTATGTATGTTGAACGTATGTCTGAGTTGATTTCGTAAACCCGATTTAGATTAGACACGTTTTTATTTTTGGTAATTGTTTATTTGTCTTTTATTTAAATGGTTGAGAATATCTCTCAAATTACACCAAATGGTTTTTCGGTCCACAATTAGTATATCGATTAAATTACGACATACGTTCCTGTATACTAGGTGTAGCCTGTACGATTTTTTTTCCTGTTCTCTATCCTTTTAATTTTTGATTTCTGATGGTTTGATTTTTGACTGTTTGACAGGTGTTGAAATGGGTATTACGTGATTTTGCCGTTAATCAAATCAATCAAGAATGTGACCATTTACAAATTTATTGTAGCCGTTGTACACCCGAACAATTGAATGTATTAAAAAATCATGGTATATTACCAAGTAGTGCCACCAGTTCTGGTTTAATAACAAAAACCGATGCTGAACGTTTATGTAGTGCATTATTGCATACACAACCAAATACAACAACATTACTAAGACCACCATGTGCAGCTATATCGTTTAGTGTTTATCATGAGTGTTTTGGCAAGTGTCATGGTGTGTGTTTTCCTGAATTATATACATCAAAGGTGGCCAAGTGTATCGTGTGCAGTGACTGTGGTTTAGGATTTACGCCACAACAATTTGTTTGTCACGTGCATAAGCAAGAGAATAGAACTGTACATTGGGGATTTGATTCAGCCAATTGGCGAGCCTATTTAAAAATTGGTAAAAATCAAACTGACCGTGAACAGCATATTAAATATTTAGATGATATGAAAGAACAATATGATGGAAATCAACCATTTCCATTACCACAAAATATCTATTCCAGTATCAAACGGAAACAGGTGAGTCTTTGCTTATACCATACATACACATTGTATATTTTCTTAATAAATATAGCCCTGTATATATGAGCATTTGATAACATTCAGGAAATTTGAATTTTCCACCACTATCTTAAGATATCACCAGTTGTTTTTCTTGAATTTCCGGATTTTGCTACATTTCCGTATACAAAAACAGAAAATATTTAGTAGCTTGATTTTTTTTTTTGTAAATAGAAACCTTTTTAATTAATTCAACTTTTATCACCTGTTCTGTTTATATCTTTCTTTTCCCCCTTACAATCTCTCCCCTATTGACCCAATTTCTTTTTTGACCTTCAGTAATAATAATAAAAAAACCACACACTTCCTAGTATTTCCCCCTTTTTTTCTTCTTCATCTTCTTCTTCAAATAACACTAATAATCACAATCAAAAATAGATAGACGATGTATGATGTAACTTAAAACAACTTTTTTTTTGGGGTCTGATATATCATTGTCGGTAATATATATAATTAATTTTAATTGAATGTTGTTAGTTTAGACATACGTTTTGATTCTATATAAATTGTCGAAATTTGTGCAAAAATACTGTTTTTTTCACCCCCTTTGGTATAATCTATTATTAACAGACCTACCACAAACCAGAGCTGCAGGATTGTAGTAACTGCCGGAAAATCTCGTAAACTATTAACCTTAGGGATGGAACATACTGATTAAAAATTAAGGGATCTAAAAAAAAACTAACTAAATAAAATGAATAAATAACGATTAGGGTGTTGTTCTAACTTTGTCGGGATATTATATATTATTGACCAATTCTGTTGCACAATTAAGATTAGTTTATAGTTTATAGGGTTAATTAGTAGGTGACCAAAAAAGAATTTTTTTTTGTTCTGTGTCTAAAGTTTTTCGGCCGGCCATCCTACTTTCAACAGAGAGTATAAAAGAGATATCTAGTATTTACGCACAATTAACTCATCCTATGTAATTTCGTTTGATTGAAACGAATTTTTTCGTCTAACAGTAATTTTCACTTGTCTGTCTTTTTACTTTGTGACAGGCCCAAGATCTTTTTTAATATGTGTGTGTATATTTGAATAGTTTAGCGCCAGGTGCTAAAGGTATACGTATACATAAAATTTAATCCTAGACTAGACTGTGTTGTGTTTAATTTTGAAATATTCTCTCGGCTCTTTTTGTTGTTGTTGTTGTTGTTGTAGTTGTTAAGAGAGGCTCTCCCGACAATGACCTGTGACGAAGCAGGTGTATATACACAATCACTGTAGTACATACCATTCTAAGATACATTTTATAAATAGAAAATTCAACAATCCAGGACCGTATTCTAAGGTGTTTCACATATTACTCGTACAATGAACTTTCACCAACAAAAAAAAGAAAGAAACAACCGAAAAAGTTTCTGCATATACTCCTATTATTTATTTTTAGATAATTTGCAAAAAAACAATACTGATCTGAATTTTAAGAACTTTGCAAATTTTCTCAAGTTTCACGATATATATATATTTTTTTAAATCGAAATAATAGGATTTCTCCGACAGTATAGAAGAATTTTAAAAGATCATCAAAATACCTACATAATATTAATTAACACCATAAAATTCGAGTTAATTAATAAACGGTAAAGATAAATATTTTATCTTTCTTGTTCCTCCTAATCGACTAATTATAATTATTGGTATTTATTTTATTTTATTACTTCTTGATTTTCAATGTCTGTGAGTTGGTAATAAAATTTTTTAATACTTGAAGAGTCATTGAAGGAATCATTTGTAATTTCCAATCAGTCAATTTAGTAGATAATCAATTTTTCCCTCCCTATCTTGAGTTATTAAATAATTTACAGAGAGAGAGAGAGAGAGAGAGAAAGATTAAATGAAAAATAATTTACGTGATTTTTTTTCTATTATGGACAAAAGCTTTCCCTCATTTTTTTTTTCTCTCCCTCCTACACATTTTTATTATCGACAAGATCTTTATCTGTCATGTTAATAAATTGGTACGTTATATAAAAAAATATATATATATATGTTCATTTATGATGGAAATTTGTGATTTATTATTACAGTCATCTAACATATATACACACATACATAAATGATAGAAAAATCTATATCCCAAAAATTATGAATTTTTGGGATATAGATTGGTTTGGTTTTCTTTTTGTTTTTTCTTTTTTTGATTGATTTAAATTTCATCACTTCTCGTGTTTTTGTTTCGTATTGGTGGTGGTACAGTTCTTTGATCGTTCGTGAGAGAAAGAAGTGGAAAAATAATCCAATAACTTGCCACTTTTTCGATAATAAAGTGTTTACAGTTTGATCTTAAGATGCCGCGCTAATTCTATTCCCGCTCTTTTTCTTTTTTCTCTTTAAAGTAATATTTATTGTTATTGTTATTATTACTTCAGATTTTTTTCATCGTTAAAGTGGACTTTTGATTTATATGTTAAACTTTTAAGTTCTCCAATTAAGATGCTATTAGTGAAGCGACAAGTGAATTTGGAAAAATATAGTGTGATCTACAAAATTTATGATGTGACAAAACGTATGTCCTTGCAAGCGTAATAGTTCAGCTACTCAATACTGTAACGCCATCTACCCCAATATTCGACTTCCATTATCGAAACAAGCATTAATTAAATGATAAACATCAATTTAGTTTAATAACAACGATCCAAATATGTAACAATTTCCATTTTTCGCTAGACAGGTCATTAACATTAACCTAACTCAATATGGCAGGTTAGTAACAAGCGATAAAGTATAGACATACGTTCCTGACGTCATTCTTAGTCAATGTTTACTTGATATTTTGTAGATCACACTGTATAACAAAGATGTGGTTTCAATTCGCCATCACAGATTAATTAGAAATGTAAATATAGCTGATGATGGTCTAGGCCGAAACCGGTACACTGACTTCCATTTCCAATTGTTGTTTAAATCGTTTCTTTCCGTTATTGTTTTTCCCTTATTTATTATTAACCGAGTTTTTGTCTCGATTTAATTTAGAAACCTTACAAATGGAAAAATCACTAATTTTCTTTCGCTGTTTTTTTTTGTGTGTGATAGAAACTGACTATTTAAAATTCACGTTTCTAGACAAAAAATTTATAAGTCAATGTTAACAATAATATTATAATATGTAGGTATATTTTTTTTGTTTGGATGACGTTTTGAGTGTCGCAAAAAAAAATGGTTTTTCTATCAATGTCATATATTATAAAATCAACGATCTTTTGGAAATACGTCATTATGGTGGTCATTTTAAGAACTTTTAAAAATAGGTAAAAGAATCATATAATGATAAGTGAAAATATTTATTTTTATATATTATGTGATTTATTATGAGCCGAATAACATTTACAAACAAAAAAAAATTGAATTTTTAAGCAACTCAAGATTAATTTAAATTTCATCGTCTGTCCTGTTATTATTATTCTTATTATTATTACTATTATTACTACTAGTTTTTGTTGATTTAATTCTTTGATCTTTAAAACTTGAAAAAAAGCTTTGTAAAATATACCTATGTATATATGCCATACTGTAGGTATTCATTTTTATCATTTCTCTTGTTGAAAAATTGTTACATTCCTAAAAATGTTCGATGCCAAAATGTATAAATAAATATTTGGTGCGTTTTAGAGGTTTTTTAAACATTTATGAGATACTTTTTCTGTAAAGTAGGAAAAAAAATACCACGTGTCCGGCTCCAGATAGCAAATGACTATATAATTTTGTTACTAGTGAGGAGATTTGTTAAAATTTTGAGGACTTACATAATGACATAAGTATTTAACTAACAAGTCAATCTACGCTTATGTTTTACACATCATTTGGCAATTATTACAGAAATTTCGGGGCTTTTTTATCAAACACCCAAACTGTTTATCTATAGTTATTGCCGTCTCTGAGATCTGAGCGTGACATACAAACCAAAATTAATAGCGGCTTCCCTTTGGAGGTGGGCGCTGAAAATTACAAGTAGGTACAGAAGCTAGGTCTTTTATCAAAACTTTTTAAAAATCGTGAGAAGTCTTGGTGTGGATTCTATTTCTAGAACAAAAACAAAATCATTTTCATTAACAAAATACTGCCCCGTGTCATTAAACAACAACAACAACAACAAATTGTTTCGCTTCATCTTCTTGGACCGGATACTCGTCCTGTCTTTCCTGAAAAAAAGTGACTCGTTTTAATACTATTTGGCAAATAGAAGATAAACTTTTAAATTTCTAAATTTTCTTTAGATTTATGTAAATTCTTTGCATTATTCTAAGAATTTGTATCATTACTAGTCAATTTTTTTTTTTAATGAAAATAATACTAAAAATCTTTAAAACTATAATTACCATCTGGAAATAACACGCACACACACACATACACATTTTCGTTTAGTCTTTTTGCCAACAAGAAAATTTTCGTATATTTGTCAATGATGGAACATTGCCAACGAGGATTTCCCAGAGGAGCGTGTCCAATATTTTCATAAATGAGGGGTGGATACACTCTTCGTCACTGGAGCATAATTTTAAATTTTCTTGTCAAAAAAAAAAAGAAAAAGAACAACAACAAAAACAACAAGAAGAACAAACAAAAAAAAAGGAAACTAGCACAAGAGATAAATTAAAAATTCATCTACTGGCGGCGAAGAGATATTTTCTAATTAACGAGGAAAAAATATATATATTTCGTTGATTTATGTTGACAACATTTGTTGAAAATAAATTAGATTCGTAGCTGTAAAAATATCAATTTTTGAACAGTTCACCCACTCACTGTAGTTTTATTTTTTTTGGAAAATATTCCATTATAGTGGGTATGGTATTGACTTCTTATTTTTTTTTAATTGTTGTTATCAGTGCAAATTGAAAAATTCCTCTACGTGGAAAATACAGTGGGACCCGCTTATAATGGACTTCACGGGGGGTTCATTATAACCGGATGTTCATCTTATCCGAAATTACAATACAATCAATCAATTGGGACCTGGCATTCCGTCCATCATAAGCGAGTTTTCATTATAAGTCGGTTCAACTGTAGTTTGTGCATAGATAGAAATAGAACAGAAAATACAAAGATCTGGAGCAGTGGTTCTTAAAATGTGGTCGTGGACCACCGAAGGTTTGAGTGTTAATAGCCAGTGGTCTGCAAGTGATGTTTCAAACTAATTCAATTTTATATTTAAGCAAAAGTGTAAAGTTCAGAGTTCCGGATTCGCGAACTCTATAAAGTTTAAGAACCGCTGATCTAGCGTTTCTCAACCTTTTTGCCGCGTTACCCAACATATTTTACAATTTTAAATAAAACAGGCTAAAATACCTACCATTTCACTGGTCCCTCGCTTGGATGCAAGATAGCAGTTATCATTTCGTGACCCATCAAAAATTTGCCACGACTCATAGTTTGAGAAACGCTGATCTAAAGGATGATGAATAAGAAGGAAAAAATAAGGTGGAGTAGTAGTAGTTGTTCATTGCTTGTTGTTTGTCCACCCGCCTTCGCAAAATTTCAATATTATGGTATGTGCGTGTGTCCTTAACGTTTTGGCCACAAGAT
>JAZBHA010000865.1:0-10188 GCA_037464855.1 Iselma pallidipennis | reverse complement strand
TTAATGAGACGACCTGTAAATATTTAGCGACCTTGGTTCCGGTATACGCATTGAGGTCGGGGACGGTTCTCTTTCATATCCTCCTCCACACATCTAACAACATCCAACAGCAGTAGCAGCAGCAACCAGTACTTATAACACAAATCATTTATAAATGTTTTCAATTTCCTGTTGGTAGAAATTTTTAATTTATAGAATTTTATGGTCCCTTCCCTTTCCTCCCCTCCCGCTCCCAGTTAGCAATTTTATTCTCATCTAGTTTAATTATCTAACGGCTCTCTAGAGATATCCTTATCTGCTTTTTGTTCTGTTCTAATCCTAATTTTAAATTATAAATTTCTTTTTTTTTTTTGGGTTCTTGTCTATATGTATTGTCAAGCTTACACACAAAAAAAGTGGGATTCTATCGATTTGTAAGGTACAGAACTGACGTCATAAGATACTGGCCAATAATATTGCAAAGTCTCTCTTGAAAGGCATCTTTGCAAATATTTATTTAAACATGTTGGGCTAGTAAAGGAACACGATGGAGAAAGTATTCTTTTTTTGCCGTTGTTGTTGTTGTTGTTGTTGTTATTTAAAAATAATGAAATAGAACAAATCATGGTCATATAAATGCAAGTTGTAAAACGTCTTAACAATCACATAAAACACTAACGTCGTGCCTAATTAAAATCCAAGCAATGTCGTGTTGTTGTCGCAACACCATCACTGGACTCGTTAAAACGCCGATCGGTTAGATCAAAGCATATTTTCCTTTTATAAAAGGTCTGGAAACATTAAGATTAACAACAGAACGTCTACATCGCATAATGACAAGTTATGAGAAACAATTATATCAAAAACAGAAATTCTTTTAGATAGAATGGTAGTAGAGAAATTGAAAGTGTAAACCACCCTTAACAAAATTTTGTAAAGGTTGTATTTTTGATTGTTTAATCGTGTTGATAGTAGCAGTCGTTTGATGGTTTGGAAACATAATATTTCCCTGACATACCTTACGATCAGCCGTTCTGACCTAGCAACCGCCAACCGACGACGGCGGCGACGACGTCGAGTACAACGACGACGACTACGACGGCGACGCCGCCATCAACGATGCGACTATTGATCGTGAAACTCTCCCCATCATACACACATACACACATATACATATACATGTACACATAGTATACACGGTCAGGCTGGAGACGCCACCACGGACGGACCGTTGTCGCGACGCTCCCACGCCGCCTACGCACTCTCTAGAACACAACGTTTCAGTACACGGTATAACATACATTCTATACATATAGTAAAACACATGGACCTATAGAGTATATGTATGTATATGTTATACATGTTCACATACAAAGGGGCGCCGCGACGCCGCCAAAATGAGAGGCAGGCGGTGGCGTCAGGACAAACTTGACCTTTCTCTCTCTCTCTTTCCAGACCCAGGACAGAATTAATGACACAACAAAATAACATCAGATATATGCCGCCACTATTGTTATCTATACATGTGTATAGTTGGAATAAATTTGATAACGAAAGTGGTAGTTATCATTTTTAATTGTCTCCCTTTTTTCCCTCCCTTCTATTTTATATCTGTATAACAGAGTGAAACTGTTTATTACAAAAAAATTTAGATAAATGTATTGAAATGTTGTCGGTGCCGTTACGGCGGCGTCGTGACTGAAACCACTACCACCACCACCACCATCACCACAGCCACCCATCACCACCCTCCATGTAATGATGTTGACGTGAATGCCTCCCTCGAGATAGGACTACTCTCTCGATACATTCCACTACATAGGCCTGATAACTGGTTGCAGTCAAATAAATTCGTAGCACACAAGTACTGCCACCACCATTCTACATACAACGTTAATTTGAAAATATGAACAAAAACCAACCCTTTTCACCCTCGCTATGTCATTTATTCTCTCTTTTTTTCCATCTATCTATCTATCTTTTAACTTTCTTTTTTTGTTTTTTAAATCAACCATCCGTACAAAAAACTGAATATATACGAATGGGAGGAAAGCAGAGAAAATAATTACCACCCTACTACATCTCAGAATCAAACAATAAATCTGTAAAGTGGAGTAGTATGAGAGTATTTGCGTATGTCTTTTATTGCAAAACCAGAGAAAAAAAATTACCACCGGTATTTTTACGACTTGTAGTATGTTTGGTTTTTCTCGTTGGTTTTTTTTTCCTCGTATACCGTCCTCATTTATGGCAAAATTTTAAAAAAATATTTTCGGATATAGTCAAATAGAAAGAAAAAAAACTCAAAGGCCAGTATTCTCATTACAGTTGATTTTAAACACCATAAAGACTTTATTATCGAAAAGATCGTAAAATTTTCATTTGCAAAACATCCAATTGAGAACAGTTTTTTGTGTGTGAATGTGTGTGGAGAAAAGGCGTTATTTTTTTTTTTCGAAAAAAAAGCGTTAATTTATGACTAAGGCTATTAAAAAATCTTTATGTATAAGTTAGTAAGCACGTTTCCCATCATGATTTTAAATTAAAAATTAATTCAAAAAAGCAATTATAAATTGAAATTATATTGTTGTTATTATTATAATTTTTGGCAAAGTTTAAACATTTCTTTTTTTTTGTGTGTAATATATGGATTTGTTATGTCTACCGTTGTTATCTTTGATAATTTTATCGGTCTGTTAATATAAATTCATTGATTTATTTGAAGATTTATGTTATTACGAGATGATAATGCGAAATTTTTTGGTAAATAGTTCTAAACCCTCCATTGATCTCTTATCAAAAAAAAAAAATTAGTTTTTAGCACTTTTTCGGAACAACAACAGCTTGAAATTCATGCGTAGTATTTTTTTAAAGATTTTATCCTATCTTTTTACTATCTTAGTTATTTTTTAATTTAATCCACAGTTAAATATTTAAAAATCATATTTTTTCTCTCGTTTACCTAATTTTATTTAAATAAATTTGTTGGATGACGTGACCAACACTATTTTCCTGTTATAGATAACAATTTAGTCCGGTGTGGTTTCTATCATCCAATTATTCACAAATAGGATTAAATTGACTAACAAATATAATAATATCGGTTCAAATAAGAAAAACCAATTTTTTTTTTGTATATTTCCATGATTATTATTATTATTATTATTTACTAACAAATCAAAAATTTATTTAATCAAATATTAAATCGGCTTGCCATCAAATGATCGAGAATAACAAAGAACCAAAAAAAGAAAAGTAATAATAATGCATGTCAAATATTGACATCAGATGGATATTTTTTTTTTTGATCATCCCTTATCGAAAATATAATTCAATAAAAACGGGTGTTATACCGAAAAAAAAAACACCAAACGATATTCCATTTTTTATAGAGGATGGGAAATTACAAATTTTCCACACAAGAAAATTGAATTATATCATCCCCTTTACTAGTGTGTTGAAATAACAATAAAAAAAATGTCAAATTCTAGAGGGATGTGTGTCAGATGGGAGATTTATCATTTAATCTGTGTAATTTAACAATGGATCTGTCTGATAAGGGTTAAAAGCCAATTGATAATAAATCGATAGTTGTTTGAATTCTTTCTTTATCATTGTTGTTGTTGTTTGTTTTTTTTTAATTAAAAGACGCATTTATCTCAGGAAGTTAAAAATCGCAGACTCAACGTAATATCACTAAATGAAAATGATAACAGATAAGCTTGAAGATAATATAGTTTGTAGTGTAATTATTTGTATTTTATAACAATAATGATGATGAACTAAGCTTTTGATAATATTTTTTTTTTTATTAGTTAAAGAAATGTTGATGATTTCATTGAGTAGAATTTGATGGGTGGCCCATTTTAACCCTAAACACCCTGTAGATTAAGATTAATCGAGTTTCCAACCTTGACCTTGTCAATGTCTATATGGTTGTGTTCTTAAATATTATCAAATTAATCATTTATAATATAAATTTGATTGAATTCCATTTTTATACTCTTTATTGATTTTTATTAATAGAACAAAGGGAACGACCAATCTCTTTGAATTCAATTAAAGAGTTTCTTCTCGCCTTCTTCTTCGTGTTTTTTTTCCTGTGTAAAAGGGACTGTCTGATGTTGTTGGTGATGATCATGATAATGATAATGATAATGGTGATGATGTTAGTGGTTGATTAAATGTAATTTGTAAAGGTGGCTTTATCGATTGCCTTGGCAATCTCAAGGGTTTGCCAATAAAGTGCGGACAAGGTCGTTCTGCTTGGTGAAAGTGATAACGACGACGGCCGCCACGACGGCATATTGAAAGCGATGACGACGACGAACGGTGGTATTAGTAGTGTTGCTGTTGGTAGTAGTAGTGGTGGTGGCGATGGTGGTGGTAGTGGTGGTAGTGGTAGCGGTGGCGGCAGAGTATAGACGGGGAAACTGCTAACCACCGCCCCCCATGGATATCGAATCAGAGAAGAGAGAAAGAGATGTCGTTTATACTGCAGACGATCATTCGACCCACCCTGAATTTCGAAACATTAACCAACTCCCTTGATAGAAAGGGAAATTTTCGATTTATACACCATACACACACACACACACATCCATACAAAAACAATATTGTGTGTGCCCCATATTGGGTGAAATTGTTTTTGATGATATTTTATATAATCGTTTTGTGTTGAGAGTCTGTCGTAGATAACCTCTGGACTGTCTCCTTGTTGTCGAGGACGAATATTATACATTTTTCTATTGATAAATAAAACAATAAATTATTTAAGTTTATGTTTATTATACATAATATATCTCTGTGTGTTATTTATTAAAAAAGACTAGGCGTCGCGACGCAATTTACGCATTTCGACGGACGACGGCCTGGTTCAATTTGGACGTCGCGTTGGTGCCTTGTAATTCAGGGAGTGAGAGGGTGATGGTGGTGGTGGTGGCGGCGGATGAACGGAGACGGTGAACAGACGGCAGTGGATCGATTTCGCGCGCCATCCCCGCCATCTCTTCAACCACCGCTACCACCACCACCACTACCACTGCTACCACCACCACTATCGGCATCATCATTATCATCATCCCCTAAAATCGTTGTCTTGCAGACGTCGTCTTTAGGGGAGGGTGTTTTCATTCATATACTGTTGTTGGTTTCACGACAATAATCGAAATGACGAGAGGAAAAACTTTTTTATTTTTATTGTTGTTGTTGTTGTTGTCGTCATATAAATAAATGATTTTGAAATGTAAAATCTTTGAATCTACAACAGGAAGTACATTTCCTATCGATTTCCATTTTAAATGCAACAAACGGACCAGTTTCATTTACAAATTACAAATGAACTACGTGTAGGAATTTATTTTTTGTTTTCGTCATTGTGTTAAAATTCTTATTGAAACATTGAGTGAAAAGGGGCGGTTTCCTCATTATATATTTGGATCGTTGTTTGTTAAACTATATATAGTATACATCGAGGGAGAGAAAGAGAAAGTGAGGGTGACAATGAATGTATGTTGCGCTTGCGTATATTGTATATCGCACTGCGGTGGTGGTAGTGGTGGTGGTGTCCGGCTAGCCGGGGCCTAGACGGGGAATCCTCCCGTAAGTCCTGTATTTGTTACATGACACTTTACACCACCACCACCACCACCACTACCAACCCGCTCTCTATCTCACCGCCCATCTCTGTCTATATCTGTCTCTGTCTATTTTCACCCCGTTCCTAGAATACAATCTTTAAGGGGTGTGCGTTATATAAATTCTTCTTCTAGATACATATAATAATAAAAATACGTTTAAAACTAAAAATAAGTAATTTTGTTGAGAAATTTATTTAGAAAAAATAAATATAAACATGAAAATTATTCATGGAAATTATGGATAAGTGCAAGCAATGAAATTAACAAATTGCTGTATTTTGATGCACGCGATATGGCTGCATGCCAATGTTTTATCATTTACAGTCTTAAACACGTATAACAATACAAAATATCGAACGGTTTATGTATATTTTGTTTGCAGAACTATTAGAATATTAATTTTCCTTTAAATTCCACCGACATTGAATAAAAAAACTGGGGGAAAATGGACTGGTATTTCCAAAGACAAAGCGACACACAGGGTATAGTATACCGTTTTTGAGGCAGAAATTAATTTTCTGCGACTATATTTATGCAAGCAATTTATTTTTTTATTAGTAATAAATCTTCTTTGACAAATTCCTCCCTAGACATATTTGTGTCATCTGATTTTTTATTAGAACATATTTGACCTCAATCCATCAATATTTCTAAAATTCTCGTTTAAATCTTGCCAAATTTCAATACTATCGATTTCATTCGATGAAAACGCAAACCGAAAACATTTTACTGCTTATGTGGTCATCAACACCACCACCACTACCACCACTACTGCTGCCACCATTACACCATTGACTGAAACACAGAATTAGAATTCCGGTAAAAGAGATGATAGGATCGAGACACGATAATACCCAGAAATGTCTAGGCGGTAACGACGCCGACGACGACAACGACGCTAGTAAGAAAAAGGGGTCCATATTAAACGTGGCGGCGGTGGTAAATCGGTTGTTTTCCACATAGAAGGCATTCATTGTCTGTGTTTCTTTCACTTTCACAAAACTGAAATATTGTGGAAAAATCGGCAAGATTTAAGGGAGGGGGTTGATAATTAAAAAACAATTAGACTATTGTTGTCAACCACACATACGTACGCCTCTAGTTCGAGTCGATTATTTATGAAAGCCCTCTGACCTGACCCCACTGTTTCCACGTGCCCCATAACAATACCTCAAAAAAAAAATGTTTATAATGAAAAAAATTGATGTAAAAGAAAAACTAACCACCCGTCGTTTTCAAGTACCATTAACGAAATTAAGAGACAACAAAAAGTGCGTGTCGATCGACAAACGACGACAACAACAACGACGACGACGTCGACGACAACGACGAAGGAAGGAAGAGGGTAGTAATATAGAAAGGGAAAAATAGGGTCGTGTGAATATAGGTCACAAGAATATATATATAGAGAGAGAGAGGGGAAGAGATTCGTAAATATAATGGGAGTGGTGTATGCGTATTGTGTAGGAAAGAACACCCGTCTTTCTGTATGTGGAATGGATGGATGGTGGCATCATTCAACACTACCACAGAGACAACTCTGGGGGAGAAGAAAGGTCAGAAAGCATATCGGCATTAGGGCTTTTCCCGAACAAAGAAGGGTGAATAACCCTTGTTCGGAATATCTGCATAGACAGCAGGAATTTTTCGTTCTAAAAGAGGATTTTTTTTTGCTGTCCGTCCATAAATTGTTTCTTAAGCTAGCCAAAAATTTCTTCTGAGAAACAATATAAAGATTTTTGACCACAACAATAACAACAAAAACTACTACGCTTCAACAACTCTTATTATTGAGTTCAAAGTACTTATATGGCATATTTATAAGAGATAACATTTGTATTATTGATAACATGTGCTCTCTGACCGACCGGCCGACCGTCCATACGCACATTGACAATTCCTTTAAATCGTTAAAAAAAAAAAAAAATTAAAAAACAAAAACCGTGGGGGCAAAGACGAAAACAAGACTAGTTTTTATTAAAATGTTGACTTAACTGCTTTAAAAAGTCGTTTACATCTTTATTGTTAAAAGCTAAATGCCTAGATAAAAATAGTTCGTGTAATAGAAAAGGGAAAACTACCCTTCATTATAATTGAACAATTACATAGGGTGACTTCTTTCTATCACAATAAAATTGCCGTAGGTCTCTTTACATAACCATATATAGGGCCTTGCCAACTTTTTTTTCATCTGTGTGTGCCTTATAAAAGGGTTTGTTGAAAGCGATGAATGCCATCCATCATTCTGGTTGCAGTAAAAGCAAACAGCAAAGACACCCCTTGACGGGTTGCGGTAGTCTAGAACTACGGCAATCAATAATTACCAGGACCGGCTCAACAACAGCCCTTCATTTTCACTTTCTATATTTCTCCCCTACGATTATTATTTTTATGATGAATTCCACCCTTCGTTGTATATGTATAGTAAAGTAGAAATCTCAACAACCCCATCTTTATATAAAACATCTTTTGATTCTTTATTGCGTGTCGTTTCACTCACTTGAATAAAAAATATAAAAAAAAAAACCACCGTGGAGAAGAGGTGAGTTTGTGTGGCGTGGTGGTGTTTTTTTTTGCATACATACATTCATATAAACCCACCCCTATTCTACCGAATTTCTATTGCGTGTATGCAAAATTTTATGAATTTTTTTGGTCGGTTTCAAAGAAAACTCCAAAAAAAAACTAAATTAAACATTTACATTAACGATTATGTCAGCGGTTGTATTTTAATTGTGAGCGAGCGGCGGTATTTTTATTTTTTGTCAAGGGCCAATTAAAAATGAATTACAACAATTTACTAGCGAAAAATCAATTGTTTTTCATTTTGTTGTTATTTTTTTTATTATCATTATTATTATTTAAAGTACTATAGTGACGTTGTTGATATAATTTCAATGATATACTCGAATAGATGAAATTTGAAAAATTATAGCGGAAACCTTTATAAAACGGAAATGGGGGGGGAGTGAGTTTGAATCTTCATATTATATACAAATGTTTTTGTTATTATTCTATCTTTATCTAATCTTTTTATTGTTGTCTCTATTTCATGTTAACGTATATTATTGAATTAGTGTAAACGATTTTGTTGTTGTAATGAAATTTTTTTTAGGTCATCTACGTTATAAAAATTTAGAACTTGGTCTCTTTTTTTTTTAAAAAAAAAGATCTTTTTAAATAATTCCTATTGTTTGTGTGGTAAAGGGCGAGCTGTTCTTTTTCTATTCACCAACAACAACAATAATAATGAGAATTCAAAGCCCAAAAAAAAATCGTCCCTCTTTTCAATTCCAATCATCTTTAGCCCGGACTATATAGGAGTATTTGGAATGATTGTATGTCCGAAACAAATCACAGTTGTTGCGCAGTTTTAAATTACATGCATCTCTTAGAACTTTAAAGAAAAGGATAATAAAAAATGGGCAGGAATTGCCTGTAGGGCTATTGTTAAAATCATCTCTTATGTATGTATGTAATGTACAGGGTTCATGGAGTGAAAGAATCCGGCTCTCTCTCTCTGTGTGTGTGTTGTTCTATTACTCCCATATTCCCTTGTCTCTCTCTCCTCCGGGATCTGGTTAGATGTGTTAGTGTTGTTCCGGTCTTAGTGGTAGGGTTCTCGGATTCTCTTTGTTGGAATTTAAGTGTGTTTGGCCGTTAATAATTAAGGTTTTGTAAACATTTTAAATGTTTTATATGACAGGAGAAAAGAGGGGTTGTGTGTGTGTGTGTGTGACTATAGTCTGTATTATAGGGAGAAAGGGTGTATGTGGCAGCGCGTTAGAAATTGTATAACAAACCGGATGATGATGTTGATGTTCATGTTGATAATAGAAAAGATGGGGAACAAAAGGGTTTTTTTTGAAGTAAGAGATGGCCGGATATATCAGATTCTCTGTTTTAATCAAATGAAAGGAAACCCCCCCATCGAAAATAATTTTTCTTGTTTGATTTAAAAAACTCTAATTGTTTTTCATTCTTGTTTTGCAGGTGTTAACAGCTGAATTGTTGAAGGACCATGAATTACCATTGAAGAAGCAAAGAATAGTTGGTGACTTCCTTAATAATCCATTATTACCTTATCATATTTATACTAGTTTGGATTCATTATATTTACATCAATATATACAAGAATGTACACCACGTCATCATCCGTCAGCATTTAAAACTGTTAACCATCATAATAATCATATAAAAGAACCAAAAATCTATCATCATCCAACAATAAATCATAGTCGTTATAATAATTGTAATAACAATAATAATAACAACATCAACAATAATAATAATAATAATCATCATCATCATCAATTAACAGATCCACCAATATTACAAGATCCAAAACGTGTTGTACGTTTAACAGAAACTGAACGTTTTGAAAGTAGTTTTCAACCAAATGTTGCATTAGCACCCCAACATCAACAACATCCACAAACACCGAAAAAACAACGTTATTTAATACCAAAAATTGAAAAGAAAGAAATTGATAATAATAGTGAAGTTATAATAAAACGTGAAATTGATGATGAGATAATAAAGCAAGAACAACAACAACCACAACAACAAG
>JAZBHA010000864.1:17741-28597 GCA_037464855.1 Iselma pallidipennis | reverse complement strand
ACTCTCTCTCTCTCTCTCTCTCGCTATCACACGATTAACTAATAAAATTCCATAGTTGGCTTTGCTCGATGATTTTTTTATCCGTTTCTTGTTTCATTTGTTTTTTCAAATGGTGACTTGATTTTTCATGGATTTTTGATATCGACACAAATACACACAGCCTACTTACTTTTCCAATCGCCCGTTGATTAACCTCTATCTCTATCTCTTTCTGTCAACCCCCTTTACTGATCACTACCAACACTATTACAGCACACAAACACACTTTTCTTCTTCGTATTTGCCAACAATTTCACACACACCACAACAATTCGACCACCCCCAAAATCAAAAACGAAAAACTATTATTATTATTATTATTATTATTTTCACTATCCTATGGTGGTGTGGCTTGGTATAAAATCACGAACACATCCGCTTACACCCATACAAATACGACAACCGTCCACTGTCTTCTATTATGCACATGTGAATTATTCACAATCTATTCAACAACCACATTTGGAGAGGATTTTATTGTTTTTTTTTTTAATAATTATTTCAATCAAAAAAAAAACGGGCAAATCTTTTTCGTATTTCCCGTTGTGGTACTCCCGACAAATTTTCTATAATACACACATATACAACATACACATATACACGCACGCCACAAAAAACTTTACTCCAACAAACACCGCCCAATATCTCTCTCTCGTTTGTTTTTAACACGCCGACTTCGATCTCACTCTATACTTGCTGCTAGTTGGGTGCGGTGCGAGAATCGCCGGTGCCCTTGCGGTAACGATTCCAGTCCTCGGATCGGTGACGTCAGAACAGCCATCTTCACAACACCTACCGCCATCTACCCACAATAACTACAACATCAATCTACTACTACTAGCACATAGATGGCGCCTGCTATCGGGAACAGACTAACAGCTATTTGTAGCGGTGTAGTTACAACTACAATATACACCATGTCCCACCAAAAACAACACCAAAATCGTAATAAAACGAAAAGTATCAAAATATTTATAGAAAAATCAATATAATTTTGTAGGATTAAATCTCGGTTTTGTGGTGTAGATTTTTCAGGTAATCACAGATGGTTGAAATCCAAAAACCAAATAGCGTAACGATAAGCTACTATGATAATTCGAAAAAAAACTTATCAAAAAATAAATCAACTGTAACACCCGGAAAAAAAAAACACCCAATCATGTGAAAGATAAAAATTCGGATTATTATTAAAATAACGAACCTGAAAAATGGAAAAATCTTTATTGTTCCTGAAATTTGTGTTGATTTTTTCCAAAATCCATCAAATTCATACCAATTATCCATATCATGTCGGTTTAATAATTGATGCAAATCGTTTCTGTAGTGGTGCAATTATTTCTAATAAATATATAATAACGGCTACACGTTGCATTAATAAGTAAGTATAGAATATTTTCCAATCAAAATTACAGTATTAATGATGGAAATAGTGCTTTAGAAGTGGATGTTATCATGGGCAATCCATCATTGTTAACACAACCCACAACGGAATTAGTTGTATTAGCAACAAATTTCCAAACAGATCCATTAAATCAAATAACATTAATACAATTACCAAATTTAATACAATTTAATGATTATATTAATTATGTTAATATACCAATTGTACCGATAATCCGGAATGAATATCTAATAACTGGATGGACAGAAGTTGTTGGTGGTAATCGTAAATTATCCGATGGTCTGTCATATAAAATAATCGATAATAATCAAATATATGATTGTAATTATGAACCATGTAATTTTTGTATACAAATGCAAGATGGTAAAAATATTGAAGATTATGGTAGTCCAATGGTTACATTACATGATGATCAAACTTTAAATGGTATTGTTATAACAGCGGAAGATTCGAAAATTGTCTATGCACGAATTACTTGTTATACAACATGGATTCTTTCAATTATCGAATAGTTTTTAAAATCATCGAGGAATGCGATGCATATACGCAGCGCGTTATGCACATGCGCATTCTTTCTATTCACCATGCAAAAGTTGACTTGCCCGCCATCTATCGGTTACCATTTGAAGTGTTCTACGTCCATCCATTTTGACGCATGCGCAGATAACTATACCATACGTAGAACACTTCAAATGGTAACGGCTAGATGGCGTGCAACTCAACTTTGTAATTTGGGAGAATTAAACGCAATCACATTAATGTATTATTTTATAATAAAAATTCTTTTTTTTTTTTCAAATAATAATAATTTAGAAAGGACACACAACTAAACAACACGTCGGACTTCAAAGAATCGTTTCAAATAATATACTTGTCCTAATGTCATTGCTACCAATATTAGAGCTTCAAAAAATGACCACATAACAACCCGTGAATTTGTACTTTCATTTATACTTCGATGTATACGATCACGTACTTGCATATATTCCTGTTCTTGTTTGACACCAGTCAAGGAAGCTACAAAATCATTAAACAAATAAAAATGAATAGATTTCGTTTAGGGATGGATTTAATGTAACCAGGGCCAGCGCCCATTTGCTTACACGAATACGTTGAGTCGTTAAAAAACGGCCTATGTGTTAGCAATGGGTGTTCAAATGTTGAACCAATTCAGGTGGAGATACTTGTAGTGTTTTAACATTTGGACACCCCCTGAGCAAAAAACTGGCACCTTAACGTTGGTAGAAAGCTTATGGGACGCTGGAAATGGTCTATACTACTATACTAACCAGATAGCTCCCGGATCATATCTTCAAGTTTATTTGTATTCTCACTACCCTCTTGTCCATCAGTTTTCGGTGATTCCCCAATAGCCATATTGAACATAACAACTTTCGGTGTCATTGTCGACATTTGATTCGAAAAACAATACGTATAAACACCAGCTGTATGTGCAGCAAATGTATATTTGCCGGATGTTTCACGTTCACCTTTATAAATCACCTTACTATCCGGTCCAACGATACGTACATCAATATCCAAGAAACCACCCTCAGCAATTTCGAATGTTAAACCTGTTCAAATGAGGAAAAAAGTAAAAATATTGTGGTCAAATAAACATAAAGATTGAGGTTAGATTTACCCATTTTTGTGCCAGCATCTACACGATCAAAGAAACATTCTTCAGCATGTGCATCGACTGTTATGAAATATGCAAATGATGGACTTAGAATTATTGAAAATATTAATAGAATTAATTGTAAAAACATATTTTTTTCTATTTATTTATTTGCCACGTAACCTACAAATTGTCGACAGATCTGTCAAAATTTCACCCACATGCCTACCAACATAACAACATAGTAGACCCTATTCTAACAATCAGACTGTGCGGTGGGGGTTAATTGGTTAACTTCAATGGAGATATAGAGAGAATATTTACATTTATCACAAATAAACTCGCTGAAAAACAAAACGATCAAAGATGCTGAAATGAGTTGAAACTACCTAAAATTGTGGTCAGGAATAATTGCTGACAATCTGATGGCTAGAAACTTGTCATTCACATTTTAACGTATAGCTATATGTAGCTCTCAAGTTCTCAAACAATTATTGTTTCAATTATACTTCTATTTTTCCACACGGTCTTTTTTACTCCAATTTACTTTAAAATAACAATATTTTCAACTTTCTATTGTAAATGATTGTAAATTTATTAAATATGAATCTATAAATAGATATTCGTTGTGGTGGATATTTAATTTTAGCGCCCTCCCACCAAGTGTTTAGGAATTTTCATGACAGTTGGTAATTGTAATTTCCCTAAATAGAGTTGTTCATTGAGTTGGTGAAAATTATTCTTCTGTTCTGACCTGGACGAGAAAATCGAGAAAATTTCATTGAATTTTTATCGAAAAAAAAGTGATAAGAAACTTTGAATATTTGATTAAAAATCAAATGTAAAATTGTGGAATAAAACAATCATGATTATTGAACAACCGGAAGCATTTAAAACTTGGCTAACAGCCGTCCTACGTCCAATGTATGTATTTATACTATTAACTCCATATTTAATCAGATAATTACAAGAAAAACATAAATTTTCGATAAATAATTAACTTTAACAACAAGAAATTAATGAATTTTGGCTAGAAAGTGAAGTTCCTGAATGTATTTTGCAATTTTTTTTTGTAATTATTTTGTTGGTAATTGGGATATTGACATAACCTCACTTTTAGTTGTCGCTGAACGAGGGGGGCAAATGGCGTACATTGTTGTTTTTCAATTAATTTAATTACAATTAATCAATTAATTTGTGTTTAATTATTGTAGGTGTGATGCTGATCCGGCTGCTCTAGCGAAATACGTTCTAGCTTTAATTAAAAAAGATAAATCCGAAGAGGAACTCCAGAAGATTATGGTTGGACAATTGGAAGTTTTCCTAGAAAATGGTAATTTATTAATTACAAAACACTAATTAATTAATTAATTAATTAATTAATTGACTATTTTTTATTATAGAAACTGAATCGTTTGTTAATTTGGTATTACGTACATTAGAAACACAAGATTATATAACAACACCAGTTATACCAAATACAAATCCACCAAATCCAATAATGATAAAACCAACAACAACAAAAGAAAATAAAACAATTGTCCATCCAAGTGAATTACCAAATTTAAATGAGACTGTTAATGGTTCAAGTACAGCATCATCATCAACATCATCATCATTACGAAAAGAACATGAATCGAAACGTGATCGAGAACTAAGGAAACCGGACATGGTAAGCCACCCAACAACCCCCCCATGATTATAAAACTGTCTTCTAGATTCTCACTGATTATTATTTGTTTTGTAGGATAATAAGGAGGAAAGATCCCGGCTGCGTTCCCGCCACCGTTCCTCATCCCGGAACCGTTCCAGATCACGTTCATGGGACCGTTCGAAACGTTCCAAATCCCCTCGTGATCGTGATCTATATCGTGATAGTAAACGTGATCGTTCATCACGGACAACAAGTGGTCGTAATAAATCACCACCACCATTACCATCAATCTCATCATCATCATCATCATCCAGACGTTATGATCGTCGTCGATCACGTACACCACCATCACCAACATTACGTGGCCGGACACGTTCACCACGTAGTCCAAAATATCGTTCATCAACACGTTATCGTAATCGTACACCACCACCACCATTAACACAATCATCATTGCAACGTTCACGTTCAATAAGTCGATCACGATCACGTTCACGTTCATTACCACCACCATCATCGATTGATTTGAAACGTGATCGTCGTGATAACAATAAGGAACGTAACCATTCAAGACCTGGTACACCAACACAAGATTCAAATCATGGTGATACGGATTTCCGATTAACAAATAGTACACAAAGTATACAAAGTGTTATTGTTCAACAACATCAACAACAACAAAACAATCCGTTAACAACAAATAAACGTCGTTGTCGTGATTTCGATGAAAAAGGTTATTGTATGAGAGGTGAAATGTGTCCATTCGATCATGGTGTTGATCCTGTTGTATTAGAAGATTCAGCTTTAAGTAGTGTATTAACAACATATAATCCAAATCGTGGTGGTGGTGCTGGTAGTGGTACCGGTAGTGGTGGTGGTACTACTGGTGGACCAAATAATGTTATCGGTGGACAATTATTAAATACACAAGGACATCCAATGATGGGTGGTGGTGGTGGACCACGTAATATACCACCGGAATATAATCCACAAGCACCGCAAATTTGGAATCGACCCGGTTTTAGAGGAGGACCACGACCCATGAATATGCCTAGGGTATGATTTTTATATATTTGCTAAGACTACATTCACGTTGAAGCATCGCACCTAGCGGAGCTTCAGCACCCTTAAAAACCTGACATGTTGGTACTATTGACAAAAGTCGGGGTTTGCACGAGCAAGATTTAAAGCTCCCATGCCTCTCTCATTTTCACATTTTTAGTTGCAATAGTTGTATTTATGAAGTGATTTTCAAACAAATGGAAACATAAGTACTTTAAACTATAATCTAGATTTTTGTGAAGAAAAATCCCTTCTATCTCTGTTCGTTTTATAGATATTTTTGTTAATAATCGAGCTAAGGGGTGCTTTTCCACGAATCCTTTTATTTATTTAGTGGACGTGCTTCGGGATATTAAGACCTCAACTGCCATGACGACATAACCTGTAGCGCATAGCACTGAACCCTACCTAATATGAGTGGCATACAACACAAAGTCTAAGCTATATTTCGGCTGCCACTAAACTGTTTGAGATGAAACAAAGTGTAGGTTACTTCTCGAAGTCTCTACTTTAAAACTACCGAGTTTCATTGGAGACGAATTGGCCGTTTTGGCGCCAACTTTTCTCAAACAACTAAACAAACATATAGACACTACATTTTTATTATATAATATATTAGTGTGTAGATCGAGTATGGACCACTGATGTATTAATAGAAAATTGATTAATCAGTGGTACCAATACAACGTGTAAGACTCACAGTTTACAATTTATGAATTATTTCAGGGTCCTATGATGGGTGGTTTCCAATCACAACCAAATCTTCAACGTGAATTAATACCAGTACCTGTTATGGATAATAAACAATCCGAACATTATAATAATGGTAGTACTGGTCATATGAACAGTGGTACCAATTTCCGTCATCCATCATCCTTTATTGGTAGTCATAATAATAATAATAATAATAATAATAATAATACAATATTGGGTGATCACGATCATCAAATGAATTACCATAATAATAATAATAATAATAATAATATCCATAATAAGAAGAAAAGTTTTGATTTTAATCGTTTAGGTCCACGTTCTATCAATAATAATAATAATAATCAATTAAATAATTTAAATAGTAAAAATCATCCAACAAATTCATCATTAGAATTACGTAAAATACCACAAGGTTTAAATACAATAACACATTTAAATAATCATTTTTCGAAATTTGGTAAACCGGTTAATATACAAGTGAATTATGAAGGTGATCCAGAAGCAGCAATTATAACATTTTCTAGTCATGCTGAAGCTAATGCTGCATATCGTAGTACTGAAGCTGTATTAAATAATCGATTCATTAAAGTTTTCTGGCATAATAATAACAACAACAATGATGGTAAGTAAGCACAGAATAAAGTCGTTAAAAAATTAGCAACTATCCAACAAGAGTTGCTAATTTTTTAGAAGTTTCTAAGGCTGTGTTCATACTGATACACTGAAGAGCGCACCGCTCAAACCATATTTTTGAATAGTCGGTGTGTGGTGCGATCGGTGGTGCATCACCATGAACGCAGCCTAAGATTACTCTATCTAATGATCTGTTTTTTTTTTGTTTTTTGTAGGAAAACAAGAGAATATACCACCACGTTCTGTAAAAGAACGTTTAGGTATCCCAACCATTGTCCCACCAAATACTAATAAAGTCTTCAATTTAGTACAGTCACGTAATAATGATCCCACAACAAAAACAAATGATGAAAATTCAGAAAATAATAATAATAATGATAATAATGATAGTATAATAACAGAAAAATTGAAATTAAATATAAATAAAGATGAAACAAATAAAGCACAACAAGCTGCAGCTATTAAGAAAAATCAAGAATTTTTAGCTGCAAAAGAGAAATTTAAAAAGAATCAAGATGAACAACGTAAAGAAGTTATAAAAATGAAAAATAATTTACGTAAACGTAAACAAGAATTATTAGAAAAACAATTATCACAACAGAAAGTTTTAATTGAAAAGATGGAAAAATGTAAGTTATATTACGTTAATTATTATTATTAATTATTGTCAACTCAAAGCACACTGTCGTTGAAAGCATCCGAAAAAGATTATTACTGGCCACGAGCTGGGATTGAACCAGCGTCCTCTCAATGTTGCGTCGACAAACTATTAGTCTGTGAATAAGCAACCTCTAGACACGCATCGGTCGCGGTAGCTCAGTTGGGAGAGCACTCGATGCGACATTGAGAGGACGCTGGTTCAATCCCAGCTCGTGGCCAGTAAACCTTTTCGGATGCTTTCAACGGTGGTGTGCTATATCGTTAATATTAAGTTATAACGTATTTGTAGTAGGATTTAGCGTTTAACGTTAATTTAACGTAAAAGTGTGGCAAAGCCTCCTTAATGTCTATTAAAATTTAAATATTTTTGGTCGATTTTTTAGTACCACCCGGACCTCAACGTGATGTTATAATGGAGACGATTAAAAAAACTCAAGAATCAATTGAAGAAATCAAAAAAGATTTGTTACAATCTGTATTACCTGTAAAGACATTACCACCACCACCACCACAACAAGCACAGCAACAACAACAACAACAACAACCCCAATTACTGCAACAACAACCGCCACCACAACCCAAGAAAAAAGAGGATGTACAACGTGAAATGTTGGATGCTGAATTAGATTTAATAACAAAACAACAAGAAGGTGGTGATACATCAGAAATACAAAAGAAAATTATTGAATTACGTGCTAAAGCAGCATTGACCAGAGGACGGGGACGTGGTGGTGGTGGTGGTGGACGTCGTTTTAATCCAATTTTAAGTCGACATTTATTAACGAAAAACAATCTAATCGATACTAGTGGTAATTATCTATAGGATGTCTCATTGAATTTACCCCCTTATATATTTTTTTTCTTAATTAATGATTTATTTTAATTTTTCTAGGTGTTAAAGGTAATCTAAAGAGTGTTAATAAGGCATTTCAGAAACATACAGTCGACCATCGTCCAACTAGATTATTAGTATCTGGTTATGAGGCCGATGAGCAAGATAGTGTTCTGAGTCATTTCCAAGTAAGTTTCTATTTTATTACCCTCCCCCACCCCACTCTCCAAATGATTATTAATACTATTATTATTCTTTTTTATGGTAGAGTTTTGGTGAAATTGTTGATTATACAATAGATACAACATTACCAAGTATTACATTGAATTATAAGACACGTAAAGAGGCTGAAATGGCATTATTGAAAGGCAAACATTTTCAGGTGAGCTTCTTTTTTATTTTTGGTAACTTGTAGAATCCGGTTATAATGAAATTCCATAAAACCTGTGTTAGTTTTTGTCGTAATAACCGGATGAGTGGGGTTTTTTTTATGTAAAGGGTGTACAGTGCTAGTTCACTTCGAAGTAGGCCGCGACATTTGAACATAGGGTCGTAGCTTGTTTCATATTTTATTAAATAAATTGTTTTTTTCCACGAAAATGAGAAAAAATTGACGGATCCTGTAATTAACTTCGGTCGAACAAAGTTACGACATCCTTCTTTTAAATTTCGCCGCCTACTTCAAGATAAATCACCGTTAAACACCCTATATGATTGTATGATCTGTAAAATTTCTAGTCAAGTAAGCCATGATTTTCAATGACGTAAGAAACGTATGTCTACACTTTATTGTTGCTTAATAATCTAAATAATTACGTAAAATCCTAATAGATGGCATTACTGTAGTATGTAGCTAAAGACATACGTTTTTTCATGGCACACTTGATTATAAGCTTCCTAGATCCAGTGTTGATAATAATTGAAATTTGTAGGATCGAACATTATCAATAACATGGTGTAATGGTACGTCACATAATAATCAATCAACGACAACTACAGCTGTGACGACAACATCAACAACAGGAACACCACCATCAACACCGACAACATTAACAACAACAGGTACACTATCAGCAACAACAACAACAACAACAACAACACCACCAAATTCACAAGGGCTGCTAACACGTACAAATTCACGTAAAACTATCATTTCTGAAACTGACGAGGATCAATTAATTGAACAACATTTAGTGGAAGGCGAAGATGATGTGAGTTTTGTAATATTATGATGTTTTTTTTTTTATTTGATTAAAATTCAATTTGACCCCCAAAAAATTTAGTTAATGGGACCGGAAATCTCTGAAGAAGCACTATTACAAGATGATGAAGAGGAAGAGGAGGAGAATGAGGATCGATCATGGAGACGATAGTTAGTTGGGTGGATCATTATTTTAATGGTTTTTTGTTTTAAAAAACAAACCAAAACACACGATTTTTTTCCCCGAGAAAAACTTTGTAAATTTAGTTGTTTATTTTTATTAATTATGATTTTTTCTATAATTGCTTGCTTTGTATAAAAAACACAAAAATAGGAAGAGAAAGTGGAAATTTGAAGGTACAAGTTTGAATTGTATATTAGGATTTTTTTTTGATTATTTAATTTTTTGCTTGGAACAATTGTAAATTGGAAATCTGATTTTTATTAATTTTGATCTACAACAATTATTATTATTCAAAATAATAATAATAGGTCTGTTCCAACTAGAATCTATATCAGAAAAGTCCGGAATAGTTCGAGACATGCGCAGATAGCCTAGTTTGGGGGTTTTAAACTGATTTGCGCATGCGTCTGACTGTTTCGCGCGTTTTCTGATAGTTATGGATTGTAGTTGGAACAGACCTAATATGTAGAATTGAGGAATATTTATAGGAAAAGGTCAGGTTTCCAACTATAGATATAAACAAACAAAAAAAAACAACAGTGTTTATATTATAAGATGTTAATGGTAAGAAAAAAGTGGTGCCCTTTGAAAAAAAATATATAAAAACAATACACCCTACCCCCTAAAAAAACCGCCAAAAAAATAAAAAAAAACAATATATAGACAAAAAATCTATATAAATACAACAAAAAAAAATAAGATTCATAGCAAAAAAAAAATTGATGTATTTGTATATTTTACTATATTTACATATTTATTGAGGGCACCAATAATAATAATAATAATAATAATGATAATAAAAAAAATTATAACAAAAATCAATCACACAAAGAATTCAAAACAGACAGATGATTTAC
>JAZBHA010000864.1:6207-17608 GCA_037464855.1 Iselma pallidipennis | reverse complement strand
CTCGCAAAATAATCTACGAATAGTAAGAAACGACAATTTTGATTGTTTTGGTAGTTTCTGGATGGTTTTATTATGAATTTTATTGGATTTTTAGAGAGCACCCCGTATATTATTGGCAATCGGAGCTATATTTAGTTACCGGTCTGTCAAAAAAATTTGTCAGCTTCTGTCAAAAACAGTTGATTGATGACGTAATTTTCTGTGATAATAAAAACAAAAGAAACTTGATAATACTTATTGAAGAAAATAAAAAGATAATAATAATAATAACGCGGGAAAATGGCATGGACTAATTATCAATTATTATTAGCATTGGTGATGGTAATTACCGGTAGTATAAACACATTAAGTACCAAGTAAAAGATTGAGGTTATGTTTTGATTTTTTTCAATAATAATTATTATTTTTTCAAATTTCTTTAGATGGGCTGATCGTATCGATTCTGTTGGTAAAGATGGTATAAAACGACCATTTGATCATCCATTTTTCCAAGCCTCCTGTATGTTCCTGGGTGAAATGTTATGTTTAATTGTATTTAAAGTTTTGTACAAAATTTACAGTTTAAGGGCGGTAAGTTTCGATTACACTTACAATAATAATAATGTTGATAATAATGATGTTAACAGGATGGCTCAGAAGATGTTAATGGTTTAACGAAAGGTAATCGTAATTTTAATCCATTGATTTTATTATTTCCGGCAATGTGTGATATGACAGCAACATCAATCATGTATATTGGTTTGAATTTAACGTATGCTTCAAGTTTTCAAATGTTTCGAGGTAAATTCTACACAAAATTGTCCAGTAATTGTTCCCAGATCGATCTGATACTTGTATGGTAACATGTCGATGATAGCCGAGTTACTATTCGGCTTTTCAACATCTCCTATTGGTCGCACAACATCTAATGACCAATAGAAAGTGTGTCTTGTGACCACGTGACCGTCAATGTTACCATAACGTTTCAGATCGTCTCAAATTATTATTGGAGCGACTCTTGAACATGCTTTTTTTGTTGTTTTTTCCAGGATCTGTGATTGTTTTCGTTGCATTATTGACTGTGGGTTTCTTGCAACGTTTTATCAAAAAACGCGAATGGTTGGGTATCTTATTCGTTGTAATTGGTTTAACAATTGTTGGTTTATCTGATTTTCTATTAAAAGATAGTAGTAGTAGTGGTGGTGGTGAATCACATGGTCGTAATGATATAATAACTGGTGATCTATTAATTATTATTGCACAAATTATAACTGCCACACAAATGGTTATTGAAGAGAAATATGTTGCCGGTCTAGATATACCACCATTACAAGCTATTGGATGGGAAGGTTTATTTGGTTTTTGTGTATTAGGTCTTTTACAAATACCATTTTATTATATACATGCCGGTAGACCGTTTACGAATAATCCAAATGGTTCATTAGAGGATACAATTGATGCATTCGTACAGATTGCACATAGTTGGCGATTAGTTCTAGCGATTTTAGGTAAATCTCCAAAGTACCAGGTGTACATTCATAGTGAAACATCCCTATTCCTACCTTATAACCATATTTTATGATACTTCCACATGGGCCGTGTTTGGCAATACATCTCCTTGCACTCCGAACCTTTCAACATCGGACAACCATGCCGAATATGGCTACGAATGTACCCTAAGGGGATCATTACACTGGACATCCTTTTTTTAACAATCTTTGTTGATTGATTTTAGGTACAATTATTTCGATTGCTTTCTTCAATTTTGCTGGTATTAGTGTAACAAAAGAGATCTCAGCTACTACTCGAATGGTGTTAGATAGTGTTCGTACGATATTAATATGGGTGGTTAGTTTAATGTTTATGGGAGAGAAGTTCCATTGGTTACAAGTAATTATTTTTATTTTTTTTGAAGTTTTAGAACTAATCAAAGTCTTTTACCACCGTATAACCGAATAAAGCCTGTGCCTCGAGCGGGATTCGAGCCCCGCATCTTGCAATTGCCGGTTGATTGTACTGACAATCGAAAGATGCTGGGTTCGAATCCTGCTCGAAGCACGGGTTTTTTTCCGGTTATACGGTGGTAGAAGACCATGGATTTGTCTAATTATTATATATATTATTATTATAATTAATTATTTTTTTACAGTTATTGGGATTCATAGCATTAATATTTGGTATGTGCATCTATAATAATATTACTGGTCGGGATGTTTTCTTGAAAATGCGTTCAAGTTACCATCGTCTAAAATATCAACGACATACCGATGAGGATGTTATTGAAAATCGTACAGCTGATCTGCCTGATGATTCAGGTCCAGCTTGAATCACAATAATAATAATAATAATAATAATAATAACAATTAGAAAAAGAGGGTTAAAGAAAAGACTTCGATTTATTTAAATGATAAAATTATATTGATATTGATTGAATGGGGGAAAAATTATATTTTAAATAAATAAATTATATGATATATCAAGAATTATTATCGAATATTGTAACTTTATTTTTATTAATAATGAATAGATAATAAAAAATTATGGTATCTCTGATTTATGTTTTTTTTTAAATTTTGAAACCCCAAAACTTCTTAAAAAGGAATCTGTGCTGACTCCAATCTAGAGGGTCATATTTCATGGAATATGACGTAATTCCTTACCAATTACTCGATTCCTCATCAAAAAATGCTCCCCCGGCGCATCCACCAATTTGTCACGAAAAGACAATGACAGCGTCACATCGGCCCATTTTGAAAAATGAGTGGATATGCGGAAAATGTTGAGGAGGTCGAGTCACTCCGAAATGGGCTCTTTCAAGCCCCATAAATTCTACTTCGTTTGGTCGAATTTGGCCCAACTGGATACAATGGTATTACTGGCCAACGACTACCAGAAGGTAGAGAATCATGTGATTTGAAGTAGATTTACTTAGCCTTTTGATTCACCGAAGACTTCAAATTCCGATACCCATTTTTTTCCTTATCAACCTGAATCATGGCCCGTACATAGGAGCTATGTAGGGCTTTAACTTGTCTAGAGATCTTCGTGTAACTAGGTGTGAGAGGTAGTAAGCATATGGGGCTTAAAATACATAAAAGGGCTCTCTTGTAGCCCATGGCTTGTAGTACCTTTGTGCCAAATTTGATAAAAATCGGTCAAAGGATGTAGAAGTTACTAGGCTTCAAAGTTTTCGTCGTGGAATCTCAATTTGAGCGCCTATATCTCGAGAACTGTCCGTTAATAATTTCAAAATTAGAAGTTTTAACACACTATAGCATTTATCACTCGATTTGCCACAAAAAATCTCACAAAGATCATCAACTCCCGTGTAAATATCATGGGATTTAGTTGAAATATCAGGAACTCTCCCGGCGCCTCCACCAATTTGCACGAAATTTTAAAAATTCATAACTCGGGAAGTATTAACGTTAACGAATTGTGGTTTTCACTGTTCAATTCACCATCAAAAACTCTACAAAACGTACTCAAGTTCGTTCAAATTAGTTGAAAACTGAGCAAAAAATATTAAGACTCATCCTGAGCGTCTACACCATGTTGTGTGAACATCACAAATTTTTGACTTGATTTTTAAAGTTTAAACAAAAACGACACAATTAAGATTAAGTCTACATATAAGATTATTATTTCATTAGAAAACATTGTAAATATAGTTAATATAATTATAATAATAATCATAATTATTATTGCTATTACAATAAATGTCTTAAAACTAGTTTGATTAAAGATGAGAGATAATTTTTGACCCTCTAAGGAATTTTTAGAATAATGAACCAGAAATATAATAAAAAAAAATTGTCCACTAATAGCTGTGGTTATTCACCATTCCAGTATACCAGGTATATATTTTTCAATTAATTTCTCATAGTACGGCCACAATGCTTCAATATCAGGTACTTCTGTACTTTTCGTATATAAATCATATTGACTGAAATAATAATAATAATATTAATAATACGTAACTGTAAATAGGGAATCACCCATATTTTGTAATAGCATCTTCTGGGCCCTCTGGTTGGAGCGGCCAGCACGGGAAATAGTCATCGTTAGGAACTACGTGCACTACGCCCATACCGTCCGTCACGTCCAGAAAGCATTGCTTCTTATGACAGTCTCGATTCAAGACGTGACGGGTGTGACCAACGGTTTTGACTCGTAGTTCTCTATAGTACTGACTTAGGTACTATTTCCAGGTGCTAGTTGTCTCAGCCAGAGTTCTCTCAAATTGCTATAAGAAATCATCAAAATAGTGACAACTTACTTGAATTTACGCACCCAATCCATAATCTCTTCATCACCATCTTTCATAAAATGCTTATAATCACCACCGGAATGCCATGGATAGAAACTATGGTACCGGATCATGGCTAAACCTTCTTTTGGTAGAGTACTCTTATTATGTAACAGTACTCGATAGAGGTACTCATCATGACCCCAGGACATTTTTAGATTCTCAATACCACAATTTGGTTTATATATACCGAATTTTGTACTAAAAAAACACCAAGAAGTGAAGTCAAAAATTTTGACCAATTTTTGCTAGAACCATTACTTATATTTAGGGTTGCTACCATCGATATTATATGTAAATGAAGTATCCCGATAAACAATACTATCACCCCAATGACAACCAACTGGGAATGTATCACCGACAACGGCCCATTGAGGTTCTCCATAGAATGCCATGACTTTGCCCAAATCGTGTATTAATCCAGTCAATTGGAACCAATCATCATCAGGATAATCCTGTCGTATCCGTTCAGCTGTTTGAAAAGCATGTACAATATTCGGTATATCAACATCTGGGTCACTTTCATCGACCAATTCATTCAATTTCTCTAAAGCCTCTCGAATGGTGGCTTTGAAATGATCGAAACTTGTCCATGTCTTGATTTTATCTGAAATTTATCAAAACAAAGAAGAGAGTTGATGTTTTGTAGAGAAAAATGTAAAAGTGTGGGCTCAACCGGGATTTGAACCCGGGACCTCTCGCACCCAAAGCGAAAATCATACCCCTAGACCATTGAGCCTCGTTATACGAAAATGGCGCCAAATCGCTTATAACGAAGTCCACAAAAAATAAAGGATTTCATACCGCTAGACCAGTGGTTCTTAACCATTTTGTCACCAATAGAATTTGTTGTTGCTTAACTCAAAATTAAAAACCCTAAAGTGCATCAAATATTTAAAGGCTCACAGTATTCCTTCAAGCCTTCGTGGACTTCCTGTGAGGATATCGCGCTCTCTGGAGATCCGCGGACCACGGGTTAAGAACCGTTGTCCTAGACCATTGAGTCTCGTTATTCAAAAATGTCGCCAAATCGCTTATAACGAAATTTACACAAAAAAGGAGATTACCTTCAACAAATTCAACTGTTTGAAATGTGTGCATTTCACGGTAAGTCCTTCGTACACGTTCTTTAATTGGATCATTCTCGTCAACACTGTAATCACGGAATTGGGCGACTGGTTTCTTCGCAAAAACCGGTTCTGGACGTAATAGTTCAGATGGATCAGTGATTCTGACCGGGGAAGTTTCCTAAAATAATCAAAAAAACAACACAATAAAATAGGAAAAAGTATCCAATGAGGAATGGGGCTCGTGTACTCCCACCAATTTGGTGGCAAATTGCTTTGTTTTCCCCACCAGATGATTATGGCGGGAAAGTGGTTGATTGGACGTCTTATTGTTAGAGACACGACTTTCCCGCCATAATCGTCTGTTGGAGAAAATGATGCAATTTCCCGCCATTTCGAAGTGGTAGGGGTTTGTTTTTTTAGTAATGGGGATTGCGCACTCCCTACTTAAATGGTAGAAAATGACGCAATTTTTTTCTACCAGATACTATGGACTTGAACCGTCTGACTTGAAAGGGCGCTTATACTTCTAACATCTAGAGGGTACCACCAACACCACCTGTTTTGATTGTTGTCAGTGTATGTTGTGTGTAGCAGGGATGGATTAACATCGATATCTTATCCCCATTGTATATTCGCCGTCGTAAAATACATATTGTATAATTTTTTCGTCACACTGACAACACTCAAAACACGTGGTGCTGGTGGTACCCTCTAGATGTTAGAAGTATAAGCGCACTATGGTTCAAGTCCATAATATCTGGTAGAAAAAATTGCGTCATTTTCTACCATTTAAGTAGGGGTTGCACGAGGCCCATTGTATTACCAACCAAACAGGGTGGCGGTAAATTCGAATTTTTCCCCAAAGAAAAACATTTTTTTTTAACAATTTCCAAAATTAGGATAAAATTTCCACTGCAATACTGTTTTTAGTTTCGACAAAATTTATCACTGATAACATTGTTCCCATTGATAAATGTTAGCCTTTGATACTCTAATACAAAGAGGTGTTTTGATAGATTTTTGGGGAAATATTGAGGAAATTCCCCAAATTCTTTTCCATTTTTGCCCCAAAAAAAGGAAAGAAAAATCAAACTTACGATTATTCTCATTTTGCTCTTCTACTACTTCTTTCTTGTTTCGTTACTGTCTCTCTGATTTGATGGATTTCAGGAATTTTTCTTCCCAGTGTTCTTTAGGTCAGGTCACTAAAATATCTGAATGGCAAATTCTTGTCCTTCCTATTTAAATACTCAGGCAGCGGCATATCACTTTATCACTGGCAGCGTATAAATTTAATGAATTTACAATAATGTGTTGGCACGTTTCAAATTAATAAATTGCGATAAATATTGTTTTATTTTTATCATTACATAGACGACGAAAAAAAAATAATACTGAATAAGATGAAAATTAATAAAATGGAGTCATATAGGTCATTATTATAAAAATAACGTACGTAATAACAATTTTAGATTAATCGAGAAAAAGATAGAAACATATAGATTTGAGTCTTCTTCAATAAAAATAGAAAAAAAAAATTAATCAAAATCACGCGATTTATTTTAAATAAATTAGTTAATATTTATAGATTTTTTGGGTGGATGACAATTTGTCAAAAGGGCATGGTTATCGTTGGTTGGTTTTTTCTTTCATTTTCTATAAATAATAAACAATTAACCCTGAAAACAGGTGGGCTAAATGGTTTCAGATTGGAGTAGGCGGTGGATAATGGACGTAGGTCCGAACTTGATACATATAGTCTACTAACATTGACAGTATTGACGTTTCATCCGAGTATTGATAGTTGAGTGACCGGTAATCTGCATTACCGACTCAGTATTTGTTGAAATGATTTAGCACACCCGTTAGTACAGAGATTGATTGGATTTGTCGTTTTTTTTTCCAACAAAGTTAATTAACACAACCTATAATTTATTAATATTTTTTATCATCAATATTATTATCGTAATTGAAAGAAACACTGTTTTAACAGACTAAACTCTATTAAAATATATTATTATTGCGTTATCAGATTAATTAATTTTTATAATTATTATAGTACATTTACATTATGAATAAGTGTTGTTTCTTCGTTACAATGATATGCAAAATGGTTTTTTAATAATAATGATAATACTAATTGATAACAAGTTAATTAACTGATATTCTTTTTGATTATTGGTATAATTTAAGAAATTTTCCATTCAAGATATTTTTCCAATCGGTAATATTTCGAAGATCCTAATAGAGATAAGCAAAAGGTAAATACAACGAAATATACAGTGTGTCCCACCATTGCAGGTGATAACACGCATTAGATTGGGGCCGAATTCTTGTCCGAATCGCTTAAAGCTTTACGCATGCGTCACTTTTCTAATAAGCACCAATACGTGACTATGTCGTTCTGGAATCACCTGCAATCGACAATTATTGATATTAGCTGGAAGTTAGATTTAATTGAAGTTGGTGAAACTAATAACCCTTTAGATTAGTTATCGATTTTGCTAAATTCGAAGTAGAGTTTTCTTAAAAATGGTGCTTTTGCATGTTTTTCAAAATAATAGAGAAATATAGCAACATATGAAACAAGGAGAGAAGAAATGAATTGGAAGTTAAATTTACTTAAAGTTGGTGAAATTGATTAAGTAGTTATTAAATCACATGTCATTGGAAGAAAATTTCGAATTTAACAAAACAGTGGGAATGTTCAGCGAAGCTAAGCGCTTACACCGGTTGCTAACGGTTAAGAAAATCATTCACTGGAAGCTGTATTTGCGCTGACTCACAACGGTTGACAACTTGGAGCAAATTCCGTAGCATTCAAGTGGACCTAATCGTCTTCATCTTCGTCTTCGGCATCGATACAATGACTTTTTTGAGAATTCATTTGAGCAGGTCTTCTTCAAGTCTTCGTCATTCTTTTCTTTGTCCTTTCTGCACCTAATAGTAGATAAGCATCAAGGATAGAGATAGAAATAAGAATAGATGTATGCGGTTAATAGAGAGTGAAATATTACAAAATTTGGCGATACAATAGTAATTTCCCGGTTACAGCATTGTAAGCGGCGCCAGCAAGTCAGTAGAGACTACTATTTGAATTGCTGACGTGCAGCACTGAAAAAGTCATCAAGCGAAGATGACGTCCATTTGAATTCTACGGATTGTCAACTGTGCCGTCCAGCGAAGATAAAATGTATGCAAGTAAGCAACGCAGTCGTCTACACGTACAACCATTATAAGCGTTTAGTCTCGCTGAACATACCCAGTTTTTTGTAACCACCTGGACAGGATTGACTCGATTATCCGCATTATATTTACATTCAGTCCAGACCACCGAGTTTTCATTGGATTGTTAGAAAAAAAAAACAAATAAATAAAACATTGTTTATTATTTTTATTTATTATTATTATTTTTTATTACAAATTATTTATATTTATTAAAAAATAAAATGTGCAACAATTTTTTTTTACTGTTTTTTGCTACTTTAATAGATGAATAAATAATAAGAATTTTAAATGATAAGAGGACGACGCCCCCACAAATTACATATATCCATCCATCCATTCGATACACCTTTGGGATTATTCAGTAAAAAAGCGGGTGTTATCAAAAATTTATAATAAATTGATTACATCAACCTTGACTTTATGGAATATTTTTTATCGGGTTCATTTTGTTTCCCTAGTAGGAGACGTTTTCAAGTTCAAAGGTCATAATATAGAACTAGACAGAACTGGAATGAACAACCCCTATTATCATCATTATCATTATTTTTATTATTATTATTATTATTATTATTATTATTATTATTACGTTAAGATTATCGGAAAATTTTTGCTATACAAACCCTTAAATAAACGAACAAACACAATTACTTGCAAAATTTTTTGTTTTAATAAATAACAATATTACGTCAATTATATTTGATTATTATTCATTGATTAGAAATCTAATTATTGCAAATTTAATTGAAAATCGATTAGAATTTATTAATATTTTTACTTCCAAAGAATTTCGAAATAATAATTTTTATCAAATCTGTTTGATTGAAGAAATATCAGTTGATTTCGTTTTTGGTTGGTCTTCAGTTGCCTTTTTCTTCGAATTAACTGAAAATACCCAAAATTTACTACTTAATTTACAGTACGATCTATTCAATTTATAGTCAAAGTGTGCCATGACATGACACAAACGTATGTCCTTGCTTGTGTGATAGTTCAGCTGCTTACTGCAGTAACGTCATCTGTACAGATGTTACGGCACTTGAATTCCCCAAACTGGGTAAAGTGTAGACATACGTTTCGTACGTCATCCGAAGTCAACGCTCACTTGACCATAAATTTTATAAATTACCTGTAATTAATGTTGGTGGTCCATCAATTTTTGACGGTTTAGCATTTCTATGAGATGATGCTGACGAGGCTACATTTACACCATAACTGACTTGATATACAGGCAGGGGAATTACTGTCGATGATACAGGTACTAGATCTGTTAGAGAGAGAGAGAAAGAGGAACATGAAAAGTTAGTGCTGATGATGGTCTGACTCGCAGCCGAAATCGGTGTAGGCTGGTGAAATTTGGCGCGAAAAGGTACGCAGTCTAAAATACTACTCGTATACCCCCTCGCAAGTTACTGATTACTGATAAGAGTAAATGTGAAATAAAAGTGAAGATAAATATTTTCATTGATTTACAATTTTGTTATCTATATGTATGTCGTAATTATTGTGATAAGGACAAAGTTTTGTTACTATTATTATTATTATTATGACTGTTATGGTAAAAGAGAACGTCATATTCGGTGTGTAGGCGCGAAAATTGGCGATGTCAAGGTAGAATCGAAATATTTTCAAGAAAATCTCTAGAATTTTCTACAAAAATGTTTAAAATAAAAACATATATTAAGGGCAATAAGGGAAAAATAAAAAATTAAAATTACCTGGTTCTAGGACCTTATGGTCGTTATATTTATACATTGTTGGTACACAATAAATTTGAGTCACACACACTAATAACAAAATGATTTTCAAAAACATTTTCCTATAAAAAAACAATAAATTGTTGAAAATTGGTAGAGAAAATTTTAAAAGTTTGTACCAATTTTGCAGGTAAGCTGACTAGAATCGAAACAGATGATTACTAATGGATGGAGATCGAGAGAGGACTAAAAAACATTTGCAAATATCAACACGTTTTCTATCTTTGTTTCTAGTCTTGTAAACCAATGAAAATCTATTTCTTTCTAATACCTATATCTAAGTTTTTTTTCTATCTGCACATGAGAAAAAAACCTCCCACATAAATATATTGAAGAACAGGTAAGATAGAGAAAGAGAGAGATACTGTCGTTTAATACGAAAATCACTTGACCATATATGTAGGTTGCTCACAACTTTCACTTGTTTTAACAACAACAACAACAACAACAATGAGAGAGAAAAAACGTGAAGAATTAACCTTGCAGTTATTGTAATTATTAATTATCAATGAAATTACATTTTATAACTATAGAACGGCAGTTATTGTTATCTACGCCCCTGTAGATGATATACCGATGAAGGATAATATAATAACAGATGTGCCAAATGAATGAAAGACGTATGTCGGTTACTTACTAATACTTGCCTACAATTGACATTTCATATTCAGGTTAGAGCTCTCTAAAGGGCAGAAGCTATTAGTTTTGGTTTGTATGTCACATTCAGATCTCAGAGACGGTACCGGTACGGTAATAGCTATTGGGGTTTGCAGATAAGCCGACGGCATCTGGCGGCCATTTGGCTGTACCATCACAAAGTACATTAGCTGCGCTCGGGACGATTGTTCAGTGCTGGTACGATGTTTTAGAGATGCATGCCCGCACTGTGTGCACCACCTCGCGACGTAGAACGGATGAAGTTAGCACGATTCGCCCTTTTCGGTACTCGTCAAACGTAACAAAAGCTGCCTTCGGTTAATGCAAAACGGTTTTGGTGCAGGGTTTTGGGTACGCGAGGTCACGTGACATAGGAGTGAATAGAGTCAAATGGGAAATAGCGA
>JAZBHA010000863.1:0-29897 GCA_037464855.1 Iselma pallidipennis | reverse complement strand
TTTACTTACTTTTTCGATTGTATTATCTAATCCACGACTCGGTACATATTCATTACTTTTGATTTTTTGATAATCAGCAAACAACATATTCATTGTTGCTAGTAAAACATCAGGAATTACTTTACAAACATCAACATTTAATTTTTTAAACGATTTAATACGATCTTCAATGTCTTGTGGTTGACGTGGGATGATTTGTAGATCATTCAAAGTCTACAAATTGATGATTTTTCAATTAATTTGTATTCTAAGAGGGACTTTTCTCTTCTAACTTATTCCTCTTTCTTTCTAAAAACGAGGAAAACGAGAGAGAAAGGTATTAATCGTCCAACTTAAGAAGACTCTAATCTAATCGATGCATATTCTCAATATGGTCGGATACTTTCGCTTAACAATCGGAAGGATTCGTGTCTTCACCTAACTTCACGTTCATTGCAAGCCTGCTCAAAGTTCTTCTTACAATTAGTTGGGGCGAGTAATATATCTTTCTCTCTTTATTTTCGAACAGAGAGGCAAAAGAGCATGACAAGAAAAGTCTCCTCTCCTGTGAATAACAACAATAAGAACGAAAATTACCTTCATGGCTTGTGGATATTGTTTCGAATGATATTGATCAAAGAATAGGGCTAACTGTTTCAATTTAATATACGAAGTGACAATATGCGATGAAGCCTTATAGCCCTCATTTGAATATCGATCACTCAATATATTGGCTTTCTCTTGCATTCGTTGTTTCAAAGAATTCTGTTGTGGTGGTAAATGGACAATTTGTGATAATAACGTACATAATAGATTCAAGACTTCCTCTTGGTTCTGCAAAAAATTATTCATTAAAAAGGATCAATTTAACGAAATATACAAACATTAGCAATATCATAGGCATCAATGGCTTCTTCAAATAAGCCTTTTTTCACCAAATTTTCAGCAATTATTTCAGCTATACTCTCGGTTGTAATTTCAGCACTAGTAAATTGATCAATTAAACCTTTCGTACGTACACCGTTTGGTTGCATTGTACCTGAAATCAATCAATTTATTGACTACAAAAAAGCATTCGATAGGAGACAAATTACCTAGAATACGGCTATAATCTTTAGTCTCAATAGCCAGATCACAAACACACAATTTAAATAAATTAACACCATCATCATTTGTGAAATTCCGTAATAAAAAGAAATAATGTAACGCCTCATTTGGACAAGTTATTTCAAATTTACGTACATAGATCATTATTAAACGAGCTAAATTTAGACGACGACTCGGTTTAATATCCATCGGATCATACGAAACTATAAAAAAAGACGAATTCAATTTAGATTTTCAAATAAAATTTATAAACTCACTTAATGGTGATGCACTATCTCTTGAACCGGCTAATAAAAATAGTTCATTTAATGCAATTGCCATATGTACACTATGTACTTTATAACGTTCAATACGCGATAAAAATTCAATTGCTGCCTCAAATTGACCAGTTAATGCTAATACTTGGAAATATAAATGTGGTTGATTTAGAGCGTCATAATGTGCCTCTCCGTACTCCTCCAGAATGGTCCTCTAAAACACAAAATTTAACATTATAAAATTGTTGATTTTAAAAAAGCATTTGATACCTGTAATTCTGGATATTTAATATGATCTTCTTTCTCATAATTAGTACGAACTAGACTCAATTTCAACCACAAGTAATCATCAGCAGTTCGAGCCACTTCTGAATGTTCATCTAATACATCACAACAACTCAATACAGCACAAACGAGTCGTTTAAATGGATCCGTTTCATTACGTATATACTTTCGATAACCATACCGTAAATTATCTTCTAATTTGATAATATCCGGACTATCAGGTTTGTTTAATTTTGCATCTAATATCGAGATAATATCTTGGAATTCTTGATCGTTACGTTTTTTCAAACAATAAATAGCAGCTGCTAAATCACCACTACGTATACAATAATATACCATCGGCCATAATGGTCGACCATCAATTTTATCATCTTTTAAACCAGTATATTCACCATGTAAACGTACACCAACGAAACTACGTACTAATGGGTAAGTACCAGGTACACCGCCCAGCATTGCCGTTGATAGATTCTCGTTGATGACATTATTCATGTAGGTCTTGTAACGGTCTTCTAGGTATCGTTTGGCTTGTTTCACCAAACTATTAATAATCCCCGGGGAATAACGGTTTTTTATCACATCTTCAGTGTGTAATAACGGTGGTAAATTCGTCATATATCTCATGATTTCCCACATTTCTTTCACTTTCTACAAAATAATCAATTATTTTAACAATAATTCGAGAGATTATTAATCAATAATTACAGCATCTTTAACTTCATTGGCTACACTAATAAAACTATTGATAAGATTCGGTTTTTGTGCACTACGACAAATCGCTATATTATATTCAATCATTTTCGATGCATAAATAGCTTCAGCTACACCTAAATGTGGTGCAATCTCAACGGGTCGTTCCATAAATATTGATGATTGTTTACCAACTTCAACGAATGCACCAGATGGACCGATCATTGAATTTAAGATTTTACGTTTTTCTTGTTTCCATTCACCGGTTTGGTGTTCCCAGGAACAATCAGAAATTGTCTTCATGCACTACAAACGAAAAAATGTTTTACTGGTTTGAATATAAAGTCAAATTGAATAGCAGAACCTTATTGAAACCCGTTTCAAAGACACTTAAAATACAATTTTGGATTTCGTTTTGTAGAATCCCAACAGTATCAACATCTTCAACTGGTTCAATTGATTCGAATGTACGTTTTGTACTGATCGATTCAAGTTTTTGGATAATTTTCGGTAAATCTACACCTTTTGATCCCAATAACAGATTCCTACAGGACAATAACAATCAGAAACACATTGAAAAACTATCAACTATTCGGTTAAGCTTACGCTTGAATATCTTTGGCACCGGTTTGTGCAACTTTTGTGTATAAATCACTAGAAGCTTCCAGTACTTGTCGTATTGAACGATCGACTTTTGGTAATTCCTTGGAACCACCAATATCCACCGTGATTTTTTCAGCTTCCTGAAGCAGTTCAGAGAAGTCCGACATGGTAGTAACGACTGGAACAATTATATCAAATCAATTAGCTTCTTCTGATACTTGCAAGTAGCACTATGAAACTTAAGTTTCAGGGCCCCCCGGCTTTTTTGGGGGTGTACGCCACTGAGGGGCCTCACAAACTTGGGGACCCCAAAAACTTGGGTTAACATTGTTAAACGATGCAAATTTACCAAATTGAATTAATTCTCACCTGATGTGCGACAAAATTAACAATATTTATTCTAAAACACAACTCGTAACCGCCAAAATAGCCGCAACATTAATGTGAGGTTATGTTGTAAAATTGACTAATTGTAGCACCAAAAAAATTTCGATCGGTGGTAGGCAACCAAATATACATTTATCGCCTGAAAGCTGCCTGAAACGCTTAAAAGCTCCGGAGTAATTTAACGGTTTCACTAATGAATTTACACCCTTCCTTTCCAGTAATTATTACTATTTCAATGAAAAATTACTGTTATTATTACTGAAACATCGATTTATTAGATAATTTAATGGAACTTCCTTTGGGAGCTTTACTATTATCCTGAAAGAATAATCGAAACGGACAACTATTGATCCTTTATATAGAAAATTATATCAATAAACTATAAGATTGCATGTCGTGTTAAAACACCGTTCAAATTCTTGTCCTAGTTTCATCGATGCTTTGTCGGGATATTACCCGAAGGTATTGTGCGTGGGTGGGAAATCTCTACCTGGTTGGTGTAGTGATTGTTGCCATCACGTCCAAAATAACCCGAAATGATTTAAATTATAATTCATTGTTTATGGAAGCTTTTTGCGGTGTATGATGTGGATATAGAGTTATAATTAAATTGTAACCATGGTGCACACCTGTTACGGTCTAAAATGGGCTTGTAAACGCTATAATCGCAATCAGTTAGATGGTAAAGGTTCCAAGAAAGTGCTGAAAGGAGCTCATAATAATAATAATAATAAAGAACATCTATCTGGAATAGGTAAGTTGTGTAATTTTTTTTTGTTTGTAAAATATACCCGGCGCATTCACCAAATATCGCGTATGGGTTAATTCGTTTGTAAGCATTATTGACTAGAAAATTGGCGCCACAAATCCAGGACAAGTCTCGTGTAGATACTGTGTAGATAAAATATAGGGTATGCCAACTTTTCCCATTAAATTTCAAGACTCGCAATAATGAAGAAACTGTACTGTGGCCGAAATAGGGTAGGGTGTTAAGGCTCTTGTGATTTTTTCTCGATTTTTTCGAAAAGCAGGATGGTTCCATTGATTTCTGTATTTCTGGATAGTTCTAAGCTTTGCTCTTGCAGTGAAAAATATTAGGAGTATTATTTAAGGAACGGTATCGATTTTAAATATTCAACGAAAACACATAATTATAACAAAGGCAACTTCGCTATTGTTGATTTTATTTCTATTTCCTTTCCTAAACAGAATAGAGCGAGGGTAGTTCAGAATAAATTGTCGCCAACTTTTCGAACTTAATGAACAAAGGACGAAGGTAACAATACGTGTGGTTGTAGAAGATTCGTGAGTAGACTTCTAGGCACAGGTCATGTTTTAATAATAGAACGGATCTGATTTATATTACAACAACAATATATTTGAATCAGTTATTTCAGAAACAACACATGTGACATTCGAGAAAAACAATAAAAACTATTTCATTGTAATAATTTATGTCCTAAAAATCAGTGAAAAATAAATGGCACATTTTGTCACCAAGGCCTGACCGAAAAAATTCTGAAAAATGTGCACATGTGTTATTTCTGTAGTAAACACTTTTTTCATGATTTTTTTGTTATTTTTTTAATTCATAACTGCCGATTTAAATGTTAAATTCGACATTTTATTTCTTTGAATACATAAAGAAAATTACATGAGAAACTATTCTGCCCATGAGCGCTGTTCTTTGAAGTCAGAGTCAGTACCATGGAGAAGTGCATCCTTGGTAGTTGAATATTTCTTCATAAAAGCTTCCATAATCAAAAATATAGCCCTTAACCTTTACAGAATCCTGAATGTTCTTCGCATTTAAGCTTTTGTAGGAGGAAGAGTAAGAACGTCTCTTTTTTCCGCTTCCTTGTCTCTTACTTCAGAAAATGCAGTCTTCTTGTAATGGATTCATCACTAGACTTCGAAGGAGAGCATTTCATGAACCGCGCAACTTACCTGCACTTCAGTTTTTCCATACTTCAGAGATAACATACCTATGTGTTTCACATATGTCGTTTCTGCACGAAACTCAATCTTTAAGGCTTTTTTGGCAAAGAAGAATTATTAAAACAAGTTTCATTTCTGTACCAAATTATCCGTCTTAGGAATCTATATGAAACCGCCAAAAATGTTACGTGTTACGTGTCGTTTCTGAAATAACCGACTCATTTAATTAATTCCAGTATTCTATTATAGTTGTTTGTTGTAATTTTCTTGTTAAATGCAAATAAAATCAATGCTTCGTTAATTTTATTTACCTATTGTTGATCATTTCAAATCAACTGTAAATAATAGTTTTATTGAGTGCTCAACAAACAGTTAATGGTATTTTAATTACACCTTTTATTATATAATTGATCTGAAGTCTATGAATATCTTATGACAAAATTAACGATTCTATTTCAATATTGTTTTTTTTTTAACAGAACCGTCTTGTTGGATTTGTAATTTTAAAGAATTACAAATCCTAAACTAACAATATTGAGTTATGATAAGCTAGATGGATTTAACAAGAACGATGTCTATCAAAACAAGTCCTCTTTCAGTAGTAGCTTCCAGCAATGAATCTTGACAACGAACAAACAAAATCCTTAAAATAACCTCAGGGTAAAAGAAATATTTTCCAACAATTTCCATAGATAATTCGAGATTTTCCGTGAATAATCTTGAAAAGTGGATATTTAAAATTAACTTTTTAAGTAGTTGTCATTATTATTGATATTTATTTTTGTCTTGTGTATTCTTTTTTCAAAAAACAATTCACTAAAAATAATCTTGTTATTGCTTCATTTATATAAGCCGGTCCTGAAATTTCAGTCACATGTATCTATAGCAACGCCGGCGTAGCACTTGTGAAAGATCAGTGGGCGCGGACATTTCAGCATTTGCTGTGGTCCTGTAATGTTCGAATTGTAGTTACCGGCTGAAAAACAACTAGATAGAAGGAATTACAGTAGAATTACAGATAACTAGAGAAAATGTTGGACACAATTTTAATAAATTTCCTGAAAATTGTGTAATTTTTTTGATTGATACAAAGTGTATTGTTTTGAAAAAAAAATTAAACTGAAAGAAATGGTTAAATTTCATAATAGGAGTCAAGATTTTTCTGAAACTGAACGGTTATTAAACAATACACAAGAAATGGATGAAGATATTATTAATAGTGGTAAGTGTGGAAGTTGGACAGGTTTTTTACTGAAATAAAAAAGACAGGAGATCGACTAAAAATTCTACACAACATATCTCATAAAAGTTTGTCGTTTTGTTTCGTTTATTCATAAAAGATGTTTATGAAAATACAATTTTCAGTTTTACAAATGTAAATGATATCACAATTGAATACATTTGTAATTCAATTTCGTATACAATCCCACATAAAGTATCCAATAAATTTCATAAACATTTATACATTATAATACTGTTGTTGTTCTTGGAACAGATATCGCTAATTCCCCAACAATTTGCTCTATATTTTATGTATTTTGTAATTGCATAATTTCGACCAATTTTACTGAATCAACAATAAAAATCGCGACTTTACCGAGAAATCAATCAAAGATCTGCATAAAAAACTAAATTTTTATTAGACAAATCGGGAATGTAGAACACGTACGTATTGTAGATTTGGTGGATGCGCCGGGATAACTTTTATACCATCGAATAAAACCCCGGAAATCTATAATAATTTTATAATTTAAACAACACAAATCTATAACCAAAAAAAAAACTTCCAGTTTAAAAACGTATAAATCACAACACACAACTTGTATCTGAATATAACCCGATAAAATAAATAAAATTCTTTTCAAATCGTCATGTTCTAGTTATCTGAAACTCACAAGTTTCTATTAATATTTCATCTATAATTACAAAAATTTTTATTAGTCATATTTTATTACTTGTATAGAATCAAATTTTGCTCGATATTTTTTTCTACGTATTCCTTCTTCTTTTCTCTGTTTATTATTCGAATGATCCACACACAAGGGGACAATCACGATCGCATGTCGTTATAAACGGTTATTTATAACGACACAACAACACAAGTTCGTTTTGTGTATGCTTGGAGACACCAAGACGCCACAATGTTTTACAATAATCCCTCTCATACGAAATTCCAGTCACTAAAACGAAAACTATTCAATTTATACATAAAAACTGGTGTATCAACAATAAATAAATTAACGTTAACCAAATAGTTTATTTGAGAATCGTTGATAAAATAATAGAATTGTGTTTATATTATAAAGAACGATTTTATAATAACTATTATAAGAAAATTCTTGTTATTGTATGTATTTTTAAATAAATATGAGTTCTTGTGTGTCTACGTCTGTACGTGCGAGATTACGTCGATAGTTTCACAATTTTCTAAATATTTTTATTTAATCTAGTGATTTATTTTATAAATTTTGTGATGCTTAATTGATTTTCACTGCGAATTAAACTAACAGCTGTTAAGATAAGAAATATCTTCGTCAAGTCAAGATCGATACAATACAACGAACTTTGACATTTTTATTGTTACCCCTGTATGTTTGCAATTTTGTACAAATCATAAAATTATCCGTAACATTATACAATCTTTATGATACTGGATTCAGTTGATTTTATTCAATAGTTAGTGCCCCAGATTGGCTTGTTTTTCCGGTCAAAATTCGATTAATAACAATCACGACTGGCAGTATATTATGTAAGTTGGCTCGTTATAGACGAAGGTTTGACTGCAATTTGAAGATCAAGCTTCTATAAATCTAGTCATTGTCGTAAAAGTAAATTTGACGTATTTTTGATGAGACTGTTGCAAATATTGGGGTTTGCTTGTTGTTGTTGAAGGGGTCAGATCAAAACTTTTTGTGTAAAACGAGATAACGTACACACAATTTTTGTGTGTTTGATTTTCGTCTCCTCCATAAATATTTGTCACGTAGTAGAAAAATTTCAATTTGATCTTTCAACAACATGTTTCGTTCAAACATATAAATATATTTATATAGAAAAAATATATATATTTAATACCTATAGAACATAAAATTTATTTGATTAGATTTAAGGTAAAAGTGGAAGTATTTCTTCAAAGAATTTTCAAAGTAATAAAATTTAAAAATATTTCTTTTATCTTTATATACTTCTATATGTATGTATGTACGAGTATGTATTACGTTGAGATGTGTTTTTTTACGTTTGATTTTAGCCGCATTTCAACATGTTAGAGAAAGTATTGAATATATTGATGGTACAAGTGGTATTAATGAGACTGATTTAATATTCTTGAAAGGATTAATGGACAGTCCGATAATGAAGAGTTTAGTTAGGGTAAGTGTTGATCGATAATATCATTATATCGAATGTCCCAATTAAAGTAAAAGTATTTGTTGATTATCCATGCAACCACTCCCATAATTCTTTACCGTTTCACTAGTCAAAGTCTTATTTAAAAAAAAGATATCGACAGGGAGCCGTTTTAATTTGGATACCTTGTATATTTTATCAATTAGCAGAGAAATGCAAAAAAAATTGATAATAATGGAAATCTCTAGACTACATCCATCTATTGATCAGATTGTACTCTCGATAATCCGGAAAATTACGGTGCGTTCGGATTATTGAATGGTTCTAGTATTGAAAGGTTCTCAACCTTTTTTAGACGACAATGTGTGACAATTTTGAAGACACCCTCTCTAAGGGTATATTACATTATATTGCGTGTGAGTATAATCAAAACTCATCTGTAGGTATTTATCTTATGGCACACTATTGTACCACGGCACCTTGGTTGAGAATCACTGGTCTAGTGGAAAGCCTAAATAAAAGAGAGAACATAGTTTTCATTCATTTTCTAGGATATAGTTCCATCTTTATTTTTAGAAAGAGTGAGACGAACAGTTGGGAGAGAAAATTCTCTTCATACTATTATTTTCATTTGATTTATCAATAACCAAGTTTTAAATCTTTTTTACTTCATTTTCGAGCGAATTGCAAAAATCCAAAGACAACCCAAAAAAAAGTATAACTTTCAAAGGATACAGCTTTTTTCCTAAAGGATTCGGTTTAGTGGGAGTCTACTGTATGATCTTGAGCGATAAATGATGAATACATACTATAGTTCTCAGAACGTTCACTGTAGTATCATTATACGTAAATGTCTATATTTATATGTACATAACTTCAGAGATATCACAGTGATGCACTACTTTGATAAATTTTATGATCCCTGTTGCAGAAATTCTGAAAATAACTCGTTAAATATATTACATGAATGTTCCTTGTTTTATCTGCTGAAAAACTGAAAAATATGTACCTACTAAGTTCAAGACAGAAAATAACAATAACAACTGATTTACATAATGTTGATGTTAAGTTGTTGCTGAAAATTTCATTTACAGGAAAGTTTTCAACATAAAGATCCTCATTATATCGATATTTCACTGTATATAGAGTCGATTCAGTTGTTTTTTTGTGTTCATATTATCATGAAACATCGATAAAACTAATGATTTCATGCCTGAAAAAAATTTTCTTTTCTATCTATTGACTGAAAGACTATTTTCAATTTCAAAACCGTAAAAGCTCATACTGTTGGATAGGCAACCAATTATACATTTGCAGGAATTATCTTCAATAATATAGAAATAAAATGGAACCCCGTTCTTAATTTAATCAACATAATTAAATTAATTGATCCAATAAAAACTCTAATTAATTTTCTTTCAATTGCATCAAATTTTAGGGTTTTTAAAACAATTTTAATAATAGTTTCCTTTCTACACGTTATGGTTTTGATTAAATAACAGGATTTGTGTGGGTGTTCCTTTTTCAAGTTCACAGCATCTCTGACCTGTAGTAAGACATATGGACCTGTGTAATAAATGTTACGTTTCTGTTTAATAATTTCAATTAAATGACCTCAATTCATTTATCCAATTATTATCATTTAGGTATGTGTCTCTACAATGACTAATAATCTTATTATTAATATTATTATTTGCAACATTCATTTGAAATTATCACATATACAGTTTTTTGAGTCATCAGAATTGTTGTCAATCGTGTTTCTATTCATTGTTCTATTAATTTAAAAACTCAACAAATTTTTACGATTTTGTAATTTTTAATTTTTCTTCCCCCAAGAATTATTACAAAGTTGTAATAGATCGACAGTTGGATGCGCATGTCGATTTAGAATTAGTTGTATTTCAAGACTGAAGCGAGCTTTTGAAAAGCGCACCTACCTTGATAAAGCTCTAGTTTTACATCGAACATCGACAATCATTTTGTAAATAAAATTTGTATCTAGTTTTCTGTACGCGACCTGTTAATAGTTTTCGACAGATTTAATTAAATTCAAGAATGTATCACGGGGTTTTCCAAACGTCTCCTAGTTGTGTACGACTTGGCCTTTATCGATCCTGGAATCGGGCGCCATGTGAAGCTCATTCTTGATAAAGGATAGACGCCACCGACGACGGTAAGAATTGTACAACATTTGGCTCAAATTTCGGTTCTTATAGTATAGTAATCATAATAGACGAGGTACCGTTTCGATTTTTTGGGGAAAAAACTGGTCATTTCATGCTGTTGCGCACAAATTGTGTTTACTACAAAATTTTCAAACAACAATCATCATTAGGGCAATGTAATTAACCTGTGTAGAAATTCGTGGGGACCTAACTTTGACTGTATATACATAGACACAATATATAGTTCCCCCTCTCTCTCACACCACAAAAATGTACCATTATTTTCTACATGTATCAGAAAGAACCGACAACCACGAACCAACCTACCTACACAGAACAAGCGGTAGTTTCGCGGGTCACCGTGTATATTTCGTGTTCTCTCAACAACAACGTAACACAATCTAGTTGATTAGATGAAAAAAATACCTATTCCAGGTGTAATATTTCGATTTTCCTATCGATTTTGAATCAACCGTAACTAGTGCGATTTGTATTTCTGTGAGAACTTTAATTAAAATCTCAGCAAATCCAGGGAAAGTCGCGTCTATCAGACTTAAGTAAATTGTTGATTAGTTGACGTCATCTTTATTGTGAGTTGTGTTTGCGTTTACCTGGCGATCGTTGATTAGAAAAGGTAAATATAAACAATTTTCTAGACGACCCTTTTGATTAAAATCACAAGAGAATTGTATTAAATGAACAATAAAACATGGAAGAAAAAAATTTAATTATGATTACATTGAATTGTTGTTAGGTGAATCATTGTTGTTAAAGGTACGCGCTAGCCACACCTGTTTTCAAAAGACTTAACCCATTTTGATGCAACACAAGTGCAACCAAAACGGTGTTTTTTCTCAAAAAAGCTGTTAAAAATTCTTAGAAATTGTTAGAAAAGAAACTGCGAAAATACCGTTGAATAGTTAATCAAGGTAACGCCCCCGTTTCAACGCGTCTCGTACGCTTTCTCTTTAAATTTACGCTATTGTTGAAATATATTTTTGTAATTTAAAAAGATATTAGAATATTCACCCCACAAATGACAGAAATTCACTTTTAGAAAGTTATAACAGAGAGTTTATTGTAAAATCGGCCTAATTTGTGACTTAATCTAAATCGAAATCTGCTAAGTAAATTACTTACATATGTTTTAACGACATTTCAAAGTAATTTTTGTATGAAGTGACCCATAATAACGGTGAGGTATTTGACCAATACTTGATAAGATAGTTTCTTTACATTTCTGATTAGTAAATAGTTGAAGAATTTTTCATGGAAACTAATTACTTTACTTTTTAGTAAAAAAAAAACATTGAAAATGGAATAAAAATATATCTAAAACCTTGACCGTTATTACAACATTTCTATTATTTAATAATAAGCTTTACATGCTGACAAATCAAAACAAAAAAAAATATATGTTTATATTGTTTGTTATTGTAAATTATGCGAAAATCTCACGAAATTCTACTCAAAATGTGTAAGTGGCACCCTACAGTTCTTTTTACAAACTTAAGGCACACAAACAAAGAAATCGCCCTTGACACCTGATTTCCTCACTTCTGGCCCTTTTCTATTACTACCTGTCTCAACTTACAATATAACGAAAAACCGTTACATAATCGTGGGTCATAATCAAACGCCAGGTAGAAAACTAGTCGACCCTTTTCTCCCTTGATTGTCTGTCTGTCTGTCTGTCCCAATACAATACCCCGACTTTTACTTTCCGTTGGTTATTTAGTTAGAATTTGTGTTTTTAAAGGTTCAAGATAAACTCGAAGATCTTCCCGTATTATCGAAACCAACAACGAACGATAGTCGTGAGATTGTCAATTATATTCAAACACGATATAGTCGTTTTCATAGTAAAGAAATTAGGGAATTATTAGAATTACTGGCAACACCACATCTACAAGCATTAATTGAGTGTCACGATCAAATTGCAAAACTCAACGAACAACAACCACAATCATCAACGACTGATGCACCGAAATTATTACCGGAATTGAACGGCATGACAGGTGAAGCAATACGAATGGTGGGTGTCCGGAAGAAACCCGGAGAACCCTTAGGATTAACTGTAAGTTGTCTCAGGATTTTCGATAAAAATCCGGATTATTGATTGATTATTTTAGGTACAAGTTGATGATGCTGGAAATTTGGTAATTGCACGGATTATTGAAGGTGGTATGATTGAAAAACAGGGTTTATTACATGTTGGTGATGTTATATTGGAAGTTAATGGTACACCAGTACAGACGGCTGAAGATTTACAAACAGAAGTAGCCAAATCAAAAGATTCAGTTACATTAAAGATTGGACAACCTAATGATACTGAAACGCATGCTTCATTGGTTATGAATGGTGGAACAAATGGAGTTGCCAAGAAATTAACTGTAATTTTGCTGTTTGGAGTTTTTACATAGAATTGTTGACTTTTTTTGCGTTTTGCAGTGTTATATGCGTGCTCTATTCCAATATAATCCCGAAGAAGACACTCTATTACCATGCAAAGAGATCGGTTTGGCTTTTGATCGTGGTGATATTCTACAGATCGTCGATCAACGTGATCCGAATTGGTGGCAAGCGAAAAAAGTCAATGATGATGGACCTACTGGTCTGATACCATCATTAGAATTGGAGGAGAGACGTAAAGCATTTGTAGCACCAGAAGCTGATTTTGTACATACAATCAGTATATGTGGTGCTAGAATATCGAAAAAGAAAAAGAAAATCCTCTATCAATCTAAAAGTAATTGTGATTTTGATAAAGCTGAATTATTACTATATGAAGAAGTAACACGAATGCCACCATTTAAACGAAAAACTTTAGTTCTAATTGGTACACAAGGTGTTGGTCGGCGAACATTGAAGAATCGTTTGATTAATAGTGATCCAGAAAAATTCGGCGGCATCATACCATGTTGGTACCCATTAATTTTGTCCCAATTACATGTAACTAACTAATTGAATTTTTAGTCACAACAAGACCACCAAGAGTTTTGGAAGAAAACGGCCAAAGTTATTGGTTTACGGATCAAGAATCGATGGAAACCGATATAAAACACTCAAAATTTCTGGAATATGGGGAATATAATGGACACTTGTATGGGACACATCTGGATTCGATTCGGGAAGTTATTAAACAGGTTTGTTACAACATCGTAGTGTTTAACAATTAAATATTCAATTACCTCCTGTTTTTTCTGGATTAGGGGAAGATGTGCGTTCTGGATTGCAGTCCGATGGCCTTAAAAATCCTCCATAACAGTTCAGAATTCCTACCTTATGTTATATTCATAGCTGCTCCAGGAATGGAACAGTTGAAAATTTTATATGATGTTGGCAGGAGTAATTCTAATTTGAGATATTCCAGTAGGAATTTAACGGTAAGTTAGCAAGTTCTCGACAGCTGTTGTTTGATTGCTGTTGAATAAAGCAGCATGTGACGTTTAATTACAATAGAAACTCGATTATCCGGATTAAACGTCGATATAGTTAGTCCGGATAACGGAAAATCCGTGTGGATATCTTTGGTTTATATGCAGGCTGAACCTGTCCTATCTAAAACACGAGCACTGTTATAAGAGACTTATGTCCATCCGGATAATCGAGGTTGTACTGTATTAGAGTAATTGAAGTTTTAATGAGACTGATTTTGTTTTATTTGAGAATGCTGAAATATGTAGTTGTTCTGTTTGCATGTTTATAGTTTGAACGACAAAGTTCTATACGCTACAGTTCCCGTCGAGCCAGAACTTTAGAATCTTTAGCATCCTTATATGAGGTAAGTTCAAATAGAAATTCTCGTAGTAATTCAATAAAAACACTAAACAATTAACACAAAAGTATAATAATTATTAATTGGAATTGGTTTTAGGAGGAAGATTTGAAACGAACTTTAGAAGACAGTGCTAGTATGCAACGAACTTATGATAAATATATTGATCAAGTTATTGTCAATAATGATTTTGATGTAACATTTCGGCAAATTGTTGAAGCTTTAGAAGCTCTAACTACCGAACATCAATGGGTACCAGTCAATTGGATTTATTAAATTAAAAAGCTTGATATGTATTGTTAGAATAACGGGGGGATAAAAAGTGTTCAATTGTTGAAAATGTTAGAATTTAGATTTTAGATTACTTTTATTTGTTTAGAACAGGGGTGGCCAATTTGTTTGTTGTTTGAGATCGACTTTCTGTAAAAAATCGTTTTGTGATCGACTGGTTGGCCACCTCTGGCTTAGAGGATACACGCAGTGTTATCATCTATTTATTTCATTCATAATGCTTTTTTAAAAAGAAGATACAAAGATCTGTAACATCGAATTCTTCTCTAGAATAAGCCTTATTGTAACGAGCCTAATTATAAGATTTAAGTGTAAATATTTCATTAATGAGCAAGACTTGAGTCAAACGTACTATAAAAGTAATGTATAAAAGCATGATTTTGTCAACTTTTATACATATAAGGATTATAATATATAATTATAGGCTATTACTAGTAATCAGATAGAGATTATATTATATATTTTTGTTTAATTTTAGGTGCTCTTGTATTATTTTCGTTTAGCCGTCCAAGCCTTCAGGGAGCAGATTATTATATTATTGTTTTATTATTACGATTATTAACTAGGTATATATATAATATATATGAATATGTGCAAATTTTTATAATGTATTATTTTTTATTATGATAAATACAATCTATTCCCTTCAATCAGAGTGTATTTATTTGAAATTGCCGCCAAAATAGTGTAGTATCAACAACAAATACAAGATGACACTAGTAGGTTTGTTTTGCTGTCAGTGGCACGTGTATTGACCTGTCAGTGATTTCGGTGATGTTTTTACGTGCGGTAAATTGAAAATATCATAAATTATCAATTAATTACCGTTTATTTGCTCTTATTTCACCCATTTTTATCAGTTTGTACCATTTTTTGTTTTAATCATTCCAGAATTTTTACTAATGTTTCAACATAACCTCACAATTTAGTGTCTAATATTTTTTCTGTTAATTTTTATATTTTATTAATATTTATTCATTTTTAATTCTCTTTATAGTAATTTGTCTGAATTAAAGTCTCTGTTTTTAGCTCAGAAACCTCACAAATAGAGTGCTGTTTTTCAAAGTACAACAAATTCGAATTTCTTATCAAAATCTTATCAAAATGAGTACTGATCAGATTTGTTTACAAATTACTCAAAAACGTGATAGTAGTGAATTAGTTGATGATTTGGAAAATTCAGAAAATAACTGTAAAAATGTAGAAAATCCCAATTGTACGATACCTGATAAAAAACGCGCCAAAATTGACACTGAAACAATCGATCAATTTATTGATAATAAAAATGTGTGTGATGATAGTGTTATGTTGTCAAAATCTAATCAATGTGGTGATTCATTGACTGTTGATGAAGAGAATATTGTTGTATTGGTGAAAAGTTATTCACCACAACAAACTATTCAATCTGATAATAGTGATGATAATGATGATGATAAGGATGGAACGATTGATGAGGTAAGTTGACAAATTTCAAGCTAAATTAATCGAATAATTTCGCGATTCAAATAAGAATAACCTTTCTCATGATTGGTAGAAGACTCAACTGTAGCGAAATCTTTGTGCAATTTATGTTTTTCTCTACTTTGAGCTTTAGCTCTTGAAGTATAGTGAGGCCAGCGTAAATTGAATAGTTGACTCCGACTTTTAAAAATGGTTAACCACACTAGTAATGAGGGTCGTCATAAAGCTGTCCCAATCCTCATCAAAATACTTAACAGACCCGTACGATCTTTATTTATTGGGCCTTCTTAGAATGTCTAACTACCTGAAAATATGTCCGAATGATAGACAATTGTTTGTTTTCATTCTGGTCGTAGTTAAGTACGGCCCTGGACCAAAAGCAAACGAATTCTCAAGTCAGGCCAGTTTTACTACCATGGGTAGTTGAAATGTTGTTAAAGACCTTTAAAGCAATTATGCGTAAAAAATCTAATTCAATTTATTTTGGTTGAACTATATGTTGTAATTTTGCTGCTATATTTTTGATCTACTGGTCACATATTGCTAGCCCCCTTCTTATACAGGGTGTAAGGCGTAAAATGAAAAAAAGAGTTCTTGAACAAATAAATATGAAATATTTTCAATAGCTGTAAACGGCCGATATTTTACTAATAAAAATGGCTTTTTGCCATAAGAAACTGATATCAAGTCTTAAATTTGTGCCCTATCTGTGAGTGCTGAACTGTAAATTCCTTTTCTACAAGTAGAAATACTGCAACGGACCATATTTTATTAGAATTTTTTGAACAATAGTTTTTCAGATCTTTTTTAGAAAGCCTGGTGATATACAATAACGACGAGTTGAACCAAAGATTCACATAAAATACAGCTTCTCTAAAGCTATATAGTAATACAATTTTGAATAATATCTTGAAACATTTAGCTGATATCATAACGCTTATCAGTCTGTAGCTATTACAAAATTATTTTTGATATTGACTACTACAATCAAATTACTTTGCGATAGAACCTTACAAACGAGTTTGTTGAATACATAAACAACAATAGACAATTTTTATTTATAATAGGTCTGTTCCAACTAGAATCCAAAATTATCAGAAAAGAAACAGTCCGAGGCATGCGCAGATAGTCTGGTTTTAGCGTTTTTAACTCATTTGAGCATGCGTCTGACTGTTTCGGACTTTTCTGATAGTTTTGGATTCGAGTTGGAACAGACTTAATATCAAACTGATGCATAAAAAAAGAGAAATTCATTCCTACGAGCAGGTAGTCTTTAGAAAAGAGAGACCCGGATAAGATTGATTTATAAGCTAATATTCACAAAAATTCTAAGGACGCCACAGTCGTAGTTACACTTTAACATAATTTAACGTCCTGTATTGAATAACAAAGCGTGTCACAGGGTCATCTCGCAATACAGGTGGGTAAATAATAAAATGCACGTAAAAATTGCAATAAGTATTAGTTAAATTTTAATGAAATACTGTTTTTTTGGGAATTATCTGAGAGACTACTGTATATTCATAACTGCAAGCCTGTAAGCTATTGATCAGTGCACCATTTTCGGTAATCGATGTACTAAAATCCCTCATCCTTTACTCTTATCATTATGTTAAACAATATTAAAAGTAATACTGACAACAATCAAAATGCGTTTTTTTTGTGATTTGTTTTTGTTATTGCAATGGTTATTGTTAGTGTTTTTTTTTAATTATCGGATAAACAATAATCGTTTTATACAGAAATGAGTTAAAAGCAAATATAGTGGTTTGTTTTATATTATCATGTTATTATCATTGTTATTTTCCCCATTTCCTCCCTCTTCGGCCCTGGCGTCGAAAAATAAAAATAAATTACAGTGCAAAAACCAGCTACATTTCATATTATGGATTTACTTCCATGATCAAAATAAATTATAGCATGTTTATCTCACCGACAGTTCCATCAATTTTAATTAATTTTGTAACTTACGTGTTCTGAATACAGTTTCCTTCTTTTTTTGGGTTGTATACGTATATACCTACCTATTATATCTTATATTATTTTCTTTGATTTTATTTAAAAGAAAATCTTTACAAGATTAATTAAAGATGAGATTTTCTTAAGACTGTTAATTAAAAAGAAAAAATCCAATAAATTATATTAAGACTTGCGAACACATTTAAAAGAACGTCATTATAAGAGAAAATGTGAAGGTTTAAAGGAAAAATGTCTTTTTGTCTCAAAATTAAACACTTCTTTAAATGAAAATTTTTCATTAGCCATTAAAATATTGCATGTAATAACATAATATACATATGTGGAATTCAAATATTTGAATAATGAAACTCATATACTGAAGATTAAAAGCGTTTTTTATTAATTTTTTTAATATAGACTGAACATTAATAAAGAATGAATTTTTCCATTCTACCATTACTAGTGGCAGTACCTACTTGACGGAATTATCAAAAGTCTTGTTTGATTGAAGTTATAAAGTCCTCTATTCTATATATTATCAATTGAAGAAAGTATATATCTCTCCAGACTCATCCATTTCAAGTCAAGTGAGTCTCTACTCTACTTGTCAGAGTAGATTATTATTTTATTCTCTTCTAATATAAAATGGATGAAAAACTCGAATAATTCCAATCTAAAATCTTATATTAAATGAAATGTTCATCATTTACTCACAGTTTTCATTCTTCTTTTCCCCCCTTTTTCTAGTAATCACCATTGTTTTATCATCATATGTTAAAATGAATTTATTCATACCATCTTATCATCATCCTCCTCAAAGGTATTCTCTGGCGTCAATTCGATTTTCTATCCAGGCAAGGTAATTTCCTCTATATGAGATTCTTTATTTTTTATTTATCAAATTCCTTCTCGCATATTTTTTTTTCTATACATAACACAAAAATGAAGTTTTTTTTTTTCATTGATTCATTACTTAGTCTGGCATCTAATATTAGAACTTTAAGTGTACTTTCTTCAAGGGGATGAAGAGAAACTTCGTCATTTATTCCAATCGTGTATGAAATTTCGTCTTATCTGATAAAATAGAAAAATGTCAGAAATTTCTCGATTGAAACTGTTATTTTCCTTTGAGTGTCTGTGGGTCGAAGTCTCCTCGCCACTTTGGATAGAATGTGACGTCACTTTCTACCAGACAGTTATGGTGGGAAAGTGGTTATTTCCTTAGAGGGCTAAACGCAAAGAATACACGTCGAAAATGTAAGCAGCCAAGAAAGAAATCCGGTCCGGTTGGATATTATTCTTTAAGAAAATATTTCCCGCCAGATTCTTCCAAAGTGGTGGAGCGCTTTCGATCCACTCTGTAACAGAGCATTTTTACCGAAAAATTATAGACTTTTTCCTTGTGGTATCCTGTTTTTTTTTGTTTACAATGCCTTATAGTGTTCCATTTCTGATTTAGAAAACTAGACAGTTGTAAAAATTTATGTGTACTTCATTGTTGGCAAGGCGAAAAAAGATTTAAGTAATGATTTTTAAGCTTTAATGTTAAAATAACCAATATATTGTATGAAAATTAGGTTTGAACAACTAGTTTTTATATTATAAATCGTTTGAAAAGCGTCCAATTTTGATGTAAAGGAAATTTTTTTTTGTCTGCACGTGTCAATCTTCAATTTGGCGTTAACGATATGTTGTTTTTAGCATTTTTTTTTACTACTTTATGCCACGTGTACTTTAACTAGTTTTTATTTTTGGCAGTAGAATTCCCTTAGCGACGTATAGCAATTTCTTAAATCATGCCTCAAGCATACTTGTATACATTGGTTGTTGTGTATCTAAATATTTGAATTAGCTTTCCGATTGATTGTTGTTGTTGTTGTTTTTGGTGTAGGGTAGTAAGGAGAGAAATCTTGCCCCAAAAAAATAAACCAACACCCACTTTTATCCTTCCAATAGAATCCTGACACGGGAATGAGGGATATAAAGGAAAATTGCAAATTTGGTATACAGGGATAGGCATAAAATAAATGTTGAAAAGGTAAACCTTGTTGTATATTGTTATGTGTTTTGAGGGAAATCATTAAAACAAGACTGACTAATAAAAGTGGGAATATACTTTGTACGTAATAAACTGACGGATACGGGTACGGTACCTAAACTTTACATTTATTATAAGTTAGAGCCCTTAGGGTTGATTTAATTTTTTGTAAAATTGTTAGCAGTACTATTAACTTGTACTATATGCAGATTCTATTTAGGATTATTGTATTTGTCATTGTGAGTTTAGACATAAAGCTCATAAGGGTTTTCGTCAAGCTAATTCCTAATTTGAAACACCAGTAATTATTGATTAAATTTGAAACTATTTAAATGGCTTAATTGAAAGTAATTACCTCAGTTTATAATTAACAATAGTAACACTTACTTACTATATAGAGTTTGAAATGTCGCTTGAATAATCTAAAATGTGTTGTTATAAAGTTTGTACGGTCGTTGGATAGGTAACTGAATTTTGTTGAATTTACGGGTTTTTAGGCTAAAGAAATAACATTAAAGGGAACAAGTTTATTTGTACTTGTGTGCATTTCCGAAAGAAAGTACATCCAGTAAAGTGTAACATACGTTCCTAAACCTAAATGTGTTCTTATTGCATTTCAACCTAAATAGAAACTTAAAACACTTGCGTTGTTTTCACGAATCTGCTACTACCGGATTTTCGAACAAAATAATGGTTTCTACAAAATTTGTTCGCCTTTCTTCTTTGTTTATACACCTAGATAATGTGTTTAAGTTCGATAAACGAGGTACAAGTTTAATTGACCACTAGTGGGTCTAAGATGTCTGTACCTTTTTCTTTAATTTAACTGGAATAGTATTGGATTACCGGGCAGTATTTGGGAATTACTAGATTTTTCGAGAATTAGACATTATTGATCGTAACATTGTTTGCAGAATAATAAATTAATCATTCCAAAACATTTATGTATGTTGCCATTGTATATTCCTAATTGATCATACATGATTGACGATGTTGTTTCAGTATGATGTAAGCGTGTCGGGTTAATATAGACACCTAGTGCTTATCTAAACTATAATTTCCCAGATGATTCACTTAATCATCCCCCCCAAAATATTACACAAACCCAAAGATATATAATTATAGATAATATATTAAAATATATTCACCACCTTTTGACACATACACGAAAAAAATATTATCATTTTAAAATATTAAAACCATTCAGTTGGCTAGATTTTAACAATAAAAATGAAAAATCAGGTCTTTAAATGCGGAAATTATGTTCATTAATAGTTGGCACGAATTTCTAGATAAAATAAAAATGTGTCTGGAAAAAACTGCACGTGTACCAGTTTTTTCCACCAAAAATGTATCCGGCTCACAGTTTGTTCTTTTTTTTTGCTACCTTTATATTGACGACTTATGGTTTCATTGGTCAACAAAATATGAAGCTCTATAGATTTCCGACTGGTAAACAAACCGTTGTGATACGAAATGTTCAACTAGCATTAAAAGTATGTAAAAGCTTTTAGATGTTTGGGGTGCGTTCAGGATCTTTGAAAAATGTTTCATATCAATTTATTGTGGTAGGTGCGATATGGGCGAAAAATGCGTTTTTTTTCCTGAAGGATTCGGTCGTTATCTCAATAGTTTTTCAAAAATTTTGCACAAACAGTAAATTAGTTCGTGTTTCGTCCCTTAAAGTGAAAATCTCATCAATTACGAAAAGAATTGAGAAAAAGTTTTTCTAATTTATAGTTTCTTTATTTCAATTAATTTCCTAAAGTTTATACAGTTATCGGATGGTGTGTTGTTTGTTTCGGAGCAAATGAAGTGACATTCTTTAGTGTCTCAGTGTGAACATCTGACAACACAATTTCGATTATTGACCATTTGAAACTTCCCGAATTGTACAAAACACAATAAGGATATCTCGTACAATGTCTTTGTATAACCATTATCAACCATTAAATTCGTCGTTTTTGATTCTATTGATTTCCTTTTATATTTCAAAGAAGAAAAAAACACACTACACTGTCTAATTGTGTTCGAATGGTATTTGAAAATGTGTTTCGTCATATATTCTCCCCCTTGATAACAGAAATATAAAAATGTGAATGTTGGACAAAAAACGAAGTGGAAAAATAAAACTGAAAACGGAATGTATATTTTTACGTGATGGTCTTAAAATTACTGTGAAATAATACATTTTTACGACAATCCATATTGATTTTGCTGTTATTTTGTACTTAGTCCTGTAAATGGGATAGACGGCGTCAGATCGGTGTCTTCAATATAAAGCTTTCACTTCTTCGATATAAAAAACGAATCAGTATATTGTTATATTTTTATATGCAGTATATATTGTGTATATGTACAGTTTTGAAATATACAGATTTGAGATATGATCCTATTTTCAGTTGCCCGTATTCCTTTCCCATTATATTTCCTTTTGTTTTTTTTTCTTTTATATAAAATGGTAGATTTTTTCTGTGTATATGCCAAAGATATCGAAAAAAAATCGACATTTCAGGGGTTATCGTCGAATGAAAAATAGAGAAAAATATACAAATAGAAATAGTTGTTTTCCTGATGCATAATCAATACTCTAAAATACCCCTAGATTTATCGTACAATAGTTAGTTAGTTAGTTTAAATTTCTTGTCACCGTTGTTATCTTATCGACCGGATATCCGGAATATTGGTAATTATAATATAGTTTGTTGAGATTATCTCTAGTTTCATTTGAGCGTTGTGAAAATATATAGGTATTTAATTGGATATTGTATTTCTCGTGAGTTGTCCTTTCTAGCATTCATATCTGATTTTAATTAGCATTGTAAATTTTGGTCATTATCACAAAGCTTTGTATGACTAGAATGTAATGCATCGTATGAAAATACCAGCCTTTTGAAAATGTACCAGTGATATATCATGAAAGAGATGTTTACATGTTTTTCTTATACCATCTACATAACTTTCAGCAATTTTTTTTTTTTTTTTGATAATGTAATTAAAATGTAACCACACTGGAGGAGATATGATGGAAAAATTCAATTGTGGCTAAGCGTTAATATTATTTTTTAATAGATGTCAGACATTTTCAGTGATGTATGTATTTACTAATTTGATATTTTTATGTCAGATATACATGAATGATGGAAATTATTATCGTACTTGATTTATGAATGAGTTAAGAAGAGAAAAAAAAAGTAAATAATGAATGAATAAGCGTAATTTTTCTTTGAAACGGGAATGGTTGTTTCAAAGTTCAGGATTTTTCCAGGACTAAACTAGTAGTTGTTTAGGAACTTTAAAAAAGTTGTTTTCCTCTTGATTGTCACTATTTTAAGCTTCAAAAAAGTTACAAATTCTGCAGTCTCTGCATATAATATTCATATGTTAAATTCCGTGGTATTGATTAGTTGATCCTATCACGTACGTTGAATTTGCCTTGATTTTTGTGTGAAAATCCACAACAGATTATCTGTATACGTAACAACAATACAGAACGAGCTTTTGTTGTTCGACACATACACAGTCTGACAATTGATTTTCATTTCTGTCTCTTTGTTGTTATTTATATCCAATTTAAAAAAAAATCATAGATATAGAAAACTAAATGAAATTTTTATCATCGTTATTGTTATCATTTCAAACAGAAATTTTCAGGATTGAATTTTCTCCATTACCAATCAGGTATAGGTACATATATCAGGTAAATATGTGTTTTGAAAATGATTTCTATATCTAGTCTATGTACATATATGATATGTGTTTGTTTTGTGTTGTTTGAGTTTTCGTAAACAATAGTGAGCCAGATAATGCCGTTTGGTCTCAACCATTTCATAAATGTATATATATAAATCATTCCAATGGACAGACATATACAGATACAGTTAGATAGCTTGAGAGAATTAAAAGTCAAATTTTCAGTATAAATATATGTCAGATCTTAATCTAGTAAAAGTCTTTGTTCGTAAGCTTATGGAAAAGTTTTATCACAAAACGTCAACCACACACACACACATATATATAGAATTCGTTAAATATTCACAAGTAGAAAGGAAAATCGAAAAATATTCTCCCGTTTTTTCTTTTCCCTCTCGACTGTTATATATACGTGTTGTATAGATAAAGTTCCAATATTCCTGTATCAGTCACGTGTGTTCATGCTAAAATAGGTAATCAATGTTAAGCTGACGAGATTGTAGTAAGGATCTCACAAGTTATATTCCTGCATCAGTATGATTGCTCTATACATTTCTAAATGATGCAACTTTGAATGTATGCATAGGGGATAGAGACTACATAATATACTAGGTACAGTATGCAATGTCCCGTTAGGGTTTAATATTCACCAAATGGAATGTGTTGTAAATAATTTAATCAGCATTTGATTTTCCACAGTACGTACATAGCGACATATTAATCCTAGAAAGCAGATTGGATACTATATACTAGACCCTTATTTGGTCGTCCATGAATCGATCAGACAAAATATATATAGTTTGATAGGATAATGGTTGAGGATTAAGTTACTTAATACTGCCCTTCATTATCCTTTACCATTTATGGGGTTCTAACAACATCATGAAATATGAACGTTGAAACGGGGGGGTTGAAAAAACTAACGTAAAAAAGTCGACTTATATAAATCAAATCATGTATAGATGCTTGCAAGTGCAATTTTTTTGGATTCATTGTTCTCAAATTGATCGTCTAACAGGACATGTTTCCATTTGAAAAATAATCCTATTATCGTTAGTCGTCGAAATGCACATGCACTTGAATTCGAGTCGTATCGTTTTCGAATCGTGTCTCTTATATGTCCCCAATTGTATCTGTAATATTGCATTGCATTTTTCTTAAATAGTTTATATATTGACCTCTATAACTTATTCTACTGCCATCTGTTTCGTTCTTAATGTTGAAAATTTTACACTGTCGTATTGTTGCCTGTCTGTTCAGTCCGTCCATAGGTTCTTTTATTGTTTTGCAATATGTTCTGTTTAATAGAAATAAAAATAGAAGAAAGAAAAAAAACGCGTTACTGAATATATTGGATTATTTCTCGATAACTTTAATTAACTTGTTAAACAATTATAACTATGAAACTTGCCATCATATAACAGTCACAGAACTTGCCCAAGACTTTTGGCCGACAACAAGAACATTTCACCTGAAACTCTGTAGCAAGCAACATTTCCAAACTTCTCTTATTGTTAGTTAATATTACAGAGATGTTCATATTGTCCATCAAATACCTTGAAGTTCCTAGAATAACCTGTAACTGAAATATTATTAGCCTCACATTCAATAACAACAAGAAAAAACTAAATAAATTGATTGATTGAAACTAACTGTCGTAGATTTTTAGTGAAACACGTCATTTCATGAAAAGCCGCCATTCTGTGTAGGGTCATGAAAAAATAAAGGTGTGGCTGGGGTTCAAGGGGGTGTTGTTTTTTTTTGGGTATAATCACGTTTATATCTCCAAAAACTACTCGATTAGACTTATTTTTGTAATGTGGGATTGGATTTAGCGATGGTATTACACGGAATGTCGACTTTTCATGAAATGACGTGTTCCACTAAAAAACTTACGACATACACAATATTTTTTTAGCACGTGTGTAGGTTTTTTTTGCTCTCCTCCTGGCTAGATGCCGAACATTTGGACAATTTAATTTATGTAGGCAATTGTCGATTATTTGAAACTTCTGGTTATAACCAGTACAGTTTACTGAAAAACATTGAACTACTTGTTATTGTGTATATTTTGTACGAAAAAAGAATCATTCGTCAGCTGTGTATATATTTTTTTCTTACTTGATAGGTATTTTCTTTATGTCCTCCTTGAACTCAAAATTACAACAAGGACAACCAGAAATGTAACTGTTATTGCATACTGGAGCATTATTTTAAAAATAGTCTTTAGAAACCGAAATAAATTACATTAAATTGTTGGTAGGATTCTCATCAATATATAACAGCAAATTAATAAATTCATCAACAGGTGTTTCAACCAGAGTGGGTGTTGTGATTAACGTTTGAAGCTTAACGGTTAAAAGTCAAGAAACAAGAAACAATACTTGTGCGGAAGTATATTTCTCAATACAGTTGTCGTTGCCAAAATCCAAATTAGTGAAATGCCAATAAACTTCCTACTAACTAGTTTATTATTGAACGATAATTATAATTAAAATCAGGTCACTATTTGCAATAGAAATGGATTGATTTACAATAAAACAGTGTAAATTCAATGGAAAATCGACTGATTTATTTAAAAGTTTAAAAAGTGCAAAATTGAATCGATAAAAGTCAAGATAGAACTTCATGAAACAATTGTGTTTCGAAAAGTTATCAGAGCTTATGAATAATTTGTGAAAGTGAAGAATTGCGAAATTCGCATACAGATAATTTAATATTGTTAGGAAATGTTGCAGACAATCGGGCATAACATCGACAATTCATCAATTTATCATTAAAAGCGATTAAGTGATGTGAATTGTTCATCAGATTCTCATTGTCAATTTGAAAAGGATTTTCTAAATGTGAAATAGGACAAAAGCTTTTCAGCTGGCTATAAACTTCATTTTATATTCAATTCAGATATTTCATCTTTTAAACAATTACAGTAATAAGGATTTTGAAAACATACATTGTTGTTCTGTTGAAAATTTGCCATTAGCAACGGTAATCTTGCCTAGCTGAATAACAAAATCAATCAACAGGAAAATTCACCTAAAAGCAGGAAAAAAAGAAGGAGCAGACACAAAAAAAAGACAAGGGGATTTGTTAAGACCCTTGTTTTTGATTAAATAAACCGAAATCCAAAGGAAATTGCTTTTTAACTTGTTTAGAAAATGTAGAAGAAATCACCCTGAAATATCCCCAATAAAAATTAATTTTACCTTGTCTCCCTTTTCGCTACAATTCTACCCTTTTCACCAGTAAAACGGTTTTCTTTCACCCCCTTTTAAATACTGGATTTAAATCTAGCCTTAATTACAAACAATAAATTATGAATTAATTTGGATTGAAGAGAATTTTCCATGTCCTTAATCAGATTATTATATAATAATGCAATTTATTTAATTTATTTGTCATAAAGATCTTAGTGAAAATCTAATAATGTGGAGGAACTTATATGAAAAAACAGACAAGAAACATTGCAATATGTGTGGCGATCAATAAAATAGCAGCAATTAGAAACGATTTACATTTACAATTAGATCTCTTGTTTTCCCGAGTTTTTGGTGGGAGAGGGTGTTGAGTGGTGTTGTCGAGAAATAAGCGGAAGATGCCACCTAATTATTTCACATTAAAAGAAGTTGAACAACGTCATTAACGTCACAATAAAACGGACCGAAGGGGGTGGTGGGCCACCAATTAATTTTAATGCTGACTTAAACGAGGCAATATTTCATTGCTGAAAATTTCGTTTATCTCTTCCTTTATTCCTTCGTTCGTCGTTCGTTCGTTCGTGGAATGTATTACACATGGAATTTGTGAACAAATTTTTTTTCCTCCTACCCATTATGATTGTGAGATCTGACGAAAATTGTTAGATACAGTTCAGATATCCTTTGGAAAAAAGCTGTCTTCTGTCCTTTCATTAACATTTTATTGCGCCCGTCACCGTCTTTACAGTTTCGAATTCGTACCCTTTTTGCCTGTTGAACATTTCCAGCTTTTGTGTTAAGTCTTGACTTGATGACAATATTTAGCTTCATGTCCTGTAATTCAGTTAGTCGGAGAACATCGTGAGTGAGAGAGACCATTTGATGTGCAAATAGCTAGAGGGTCCATGCATTGTAATTCAACTTGGTAACTTTGGTGCTAGTGGTGGGTGGATGGCGTGCAACTGGTTTAGTTCCACAATCAAGTAAATGGGTGAATATAGCCATCCTTCTCTCTCTTTCACTTCAAGTTACCACTCACACCTACTATATGTACAACCTACCATCATCGGTCGTCGTTTCTCCACTTTTCCGATTCAAACGTGTCTTGCATCCACATCGTGTTTACCATGTTTTACGCTATCGCGAATCCTTTCATTTCTCTTTGTAATTGAGTTTATTTGCTATCTTGGCAAAAGTTTTACACGATATACCGAACAGGTACATATACGAACAGTAAAGAAGAAATTTTGGAAGTGGAGAGAAAAAAAAATTTGAAATTTCTTTAGGAATCCAGAATTTTACATAAATTAATATTTATTACTTTTGAGTTTCTTTTAATATTTAGGGTGAAAATTTTTACGCAACAATTGGATTCTATCCAGAAGTTTTCGGGTTTTTTTTTCTGTATGTTTTATCATCTTGAAAGATTTCTAATGAATCAAATATTTTCGTACATGTTGGCTATATTTCATGTTTAAATTGAATTAAATTGCAATATATTCACTTCATGATTAAAATGTTTATTTTCATCTGTTTTAAGTCTAAATTTAATCCATAATTTAATTTTTTTAGAAAACTTCAAAATTTTGAATTTCGCTAGTTTCTCGATAAAATCTCTGGTTTCTCGTTCCATAAAAGTTGTTATACGTTAATATACATAATGTCTTATCAGTTATTGTGAATCCTATGTTTAAAGTAAAACTGGCACTCTAATTAAGGGAAAAAGTTATTTTTGAAAAAATTGCATTCTCTAGTTAGGGCTTGTTAAAAAAAGGAATAAAAAACAGCCCTTAATGAGTGCATTACTTGTCCAGAATACAACAAGATAAATAACAACCCCTGTGAATTGAATCAACAAGGTGGTTGTGATGATTTTGATGAACAAAATATATTCTATTTCTATCTCTTTCTGTTCTATATGTATAGATAGAGTATAAACTGTATACATATATGAATGCTTATCATCATCCTCCGGCCAAAATGTCTGTTGTTCCCGACATATAAATTCACACTAGAGTTGAATAAAATCATTTCCAACATGGTGGCGTTATCAATTTGACAAATATAAAGAAAATGCCATCCAGGTAGAGATATACAGACATGTATATTTATATACATGTAGAAAAACTGAATGAAAAATAGATTATTTGTGTCTGTGTGAAGAGTGTTTCTGTAAAGTGATTGATAAAATGTTCTAAAAGGAAATTTCAGTTCATCTATCACGAAATATATGTAATATGTATTTGAAATTCCATGAATGGGGTGGTTGTATCCAGATACAATAGCCAACAAAAAAATAGAAATAATTAGAACATGACCATCTAAAAAAAATTCGCTCATTCTTTTTAAAATTACTCTCTGTACGTTTAGTGGTTAAAATTAGACGGACATTCTTTACAGTCGAACACGTGTATGAATGATAGATTTTTTTTAGTGTGTAAACTAATTACCTATTTCTATTTTAGTTAAGTGTATTGGAAAAATTATGAAGTTATATAAAGAAAATTTTCAATTTATAAACTCGTGGCATTGAAGCACAAAAAAAATCACTTGTTAAATTAATATTCTCTGCACGTTTGTAATATTCGTGCTAAAGAAGTAATTTGAAAAAATGACCAATTTCACTTTATTTGAAACCGTATTGTAGCCAAACTGAGTTGAAACCATTCTATTGTAGTGGTTCATTGTTATACTAATGGATTAATACAAATTTTCTTG
>JAZBHA010000862.1:0-29971 GCA_037464855.1 Iselma pallidipennis | reverse complement strand
CAACTGATTGTAACAATAGAACAAAATCAAAGATATCATACAAATAAAATACAAGGATCTTCACCATCATCATACCACCATGAAAATAATCAGTAAAACACGAAAAACGTATGAGAAACTGGATCATACAAAGAGTTAGCACAAGTGTAACATTACTTTTAACAAAGTATTTATAAAAACGACAAAATTTATAAACAATAACTCGAATCGAATATGTGTTCCCATCAAATAAATCTCTAACAATAAGAGTGAATATTAATTGTCGTTCTATAGACAGAATAGACAAATATTTTGCGACAAAGATTAAAATTTTCTATTCTTGCTCTTTTCTTACTCTTGGCAATAAGTCATCAAATTTGATAATATGGGACTATCCTTATACCTGTGATCGTTTTATTGCTATAATTATTTAACTTTTGCCCGACAAATATTTACCTTTTATACGTTTAAGTAAAATTCCAATTCAGTAAAGATTCTTTAAAGTTTAAACTATTCCACTGTATTATGCCACTTGGTATCAAATTTTCTTCTCACTCAACCTCAGAAGTATTTAGGAGAGCCAAAAATGCCTACAAAAATGTTATAAATCAATACACATTCTACAATTATAAAACCAATTATTTTCTAATTGTGTGAATCAACAAACATTATTTTCGAAAACTGTCACACAAAAAACACTAGTTATATCATTTTTTTTTTTAATTTAATGATTATTTCGTTATAAAAATGTTTGTTTATTTTTGATCAAATTTTTGAAAATGACAGTAGATTACTTGACAGTAAACATTCCAATTCTACCAACACAAAAACTATAAAATACTAAATCATTGCCAACACAATTTTTAATCCGAGATCTTACGGAAAGATGGCGCTGTCACCAACAGGTCTACCAACGTAATTTCTAAATTTATATTTAGCCGGAAGATGGCGCTCGTCATATTAGCGGGAAATTTGAAAAACGTTTTAACGAATTTTAGCGATTTTTCTCTCGTTTAACTGAAGTTTCTTATTTCCACAGATTTTTAAACCTGATTAGACTTTTTTCACGTTGTTCCAGCTGATAAATGGGAATCAACGATATACTCAAATCGTTAGCTTTACTTTTTTTCTCGATTTTTCCAAAATATTTCAATGATTTTCCGTATTTTTATTATAATATGATAAAATGTTAATTCATCAATTGAACAGATATCTTACCTCTTGAATTTTTATTGAAAATTTCCTACATTTCAAGTTTCAAAATGAGCGTATTTTTTTTTTCTCCAATTCTCGATTTTTCTCTTTCAATTCTCATTCATTTTGAAAGTTTTGTTTCATCACACCATATTTCTCTGCTTGTATTCCATCATCCACGCTGAAACAACTTGTATTTTACAAATAAAAACTAAACTTTCAACTTTTTAGAACAGATATTTATCTTTATAATTTTAAATGAAATTCACAACGAAAAAGGGTTTTAGTGAAAAGACTGACTGAAGACTCTTGGATAATCGCTAAACAACTCAGAATTATTCAGAAGATCCAAGAATTCCTATAACAATGATATGGAGTTTTTGTAAACTTCTATACAAAAAAATATAGCTTTTAAATTCAATTACATGTTCCCACTATTTTCGGCTGCTTTTTCTACCAAAAAACATTAGTTCCATTAAATATTAGTAATAAAACCTAGTTTAATTTAATAATATACGCGTTTTTTTTCTTATAAATAATTTTAGGTTACCTTTGTTAAATTAACAAACTGACAGTTGACATTCCAATTCTACCAACACGAAGACTATAAAATACTAAATCATTGCCAACACAATTTTTAATCCGAGATCTTACGGAAAGATTGCGCTGTGACCATCAGGGCCACCAACTTAACGTGTGAGTTTAGATTTAGCGAAAAGATGGCGCTCTGCACACTCGCGGGAAATTTAAAATACTGACGTATTAACAAGTTGTAAATTCTGATGATTTTTTTGTTTCGGATTATTTTTCTAGTTTTATCACCATTGTTCCATGATCTAAAACAAATAATATATTAAATAATGTTAATGAACTGAATCACATTTCCATTATCACTTTCAAAACCATTGAATAATTTAAACGTTAAAATTTTTGTACTATTAGTTTTAAAATGCACATTTAAATTACTGAATATCCTTTCATTGACGAACCAATCAAGGTAACAATTCGAAATAATCCATCGTTTAATTTGTTTTGATTTTTACAAGATATCACTTTCAATACGTCGCTACAATTTCAAATTTTATTTGATTGTTAGATTATTGTAATAAAATTTTATCTCAATTCGTTTTTTTGCAAAAAACCACCATGATTATAATAATAAATTGATTCTTACCTTTTGACTGAAAGGAATGTAAATTTGTTTTCCAATTCTCGATTTTTCTCTTCCAATTCTCACTCCTGTTTCAAGATTTGTTTTTTCTATCATATTTTTCTGCTTGTAGTCTTCTATCATCGACGCACACTCATATTCTATAACTGGATGAAGTGATTTAAAAATCACACTCAGAAATACATTTCTGGCCTTACATTTTCTGGTACGTCGATCGAGTTTGTTCTGCAATTGTTTAACATTGCTATATCTGTAGAAAAGAATTAATTAAACAATTGCCTTACCTAATAATTCCACAGAAATTAGAATAATCTTATAAATCTTTCGATTCGTTTTGTGATCCATTTTTATTAATTTTTAATATGTCTTTCTTTAAAAACATATAAAACCAAACTTGTATTTTAAGTTATTATTATAAGCCAATTTGCTTAATCTAGAAAAACTTGTCAAATTAAGAAAACTCATATTTTACAGATAAAAACTAGTAACTATCCAACAGATATTTACCTTTATAATTTCAAACAAAATTCAAAGCGACAAAATTTCTCATAAAAAAGTTGACTTACTCCTTGTTTTCTTTATCATTTTCGTTCATTTACCACATTACCTACAAAAAAAAAAAAACACCAAACAAATCAAAGACAATTAAAAACACTATGGTCGATTTACAAATAGAACTCAAATTTACAGTAATCTAAACTTAATAATATAATTAAAAGCTAATTACCTAAGACAGCATTTCTTCAAGTATACATTCTCTATATAAAAACACATAGTCTAACATGAATCAACGTTCATCTATTTTGTTAATTTTTACGAAAACCATTAAACCAGATGTTCATTTGAATATCACAACCATAATTTCGTTTTACATAACAAACAAGTAGTTGATAATCTTTTGTCCAATAAAAACTTACTTTTGTATTTTTGAGTAAGAGTCAAAAGTATCTCTGTAAAAAAAAACAATACATATAAGTCAATAGAAAACGATCGTCAGTTTATATAGGTACATAAATAAATATGTAGATGTGAACTTTTACGTTTAAAAATCGTTTCCGATAATAAACTCTGTATTTCAATGAACCAAAAACGTTAACATTATTCAGCTTTAATAAATTTTACCATAACTAGAATTACCTGTGTAAATTCTACATTTTCATTACATTACGATTGCAAAAATTAAGAAACGACGGAATAAAACTAAGAAAAAGAACACGTTTTTGTTAATTAATTACCTTGGAATAAATTATCCATTTTAATTTGCTAAAAAACCATCTGACATGAATCAACGTTGATTTAGTTTAATTTTAAACAAATAGTCGGTTACAACAACCATTAAATGTTGGCGCATTAATTGAATATCTGCATAATTACAGCCTGTTTTTAATAGGTAGGCAATTGTAATCATTGAACGAGTTGTTCATTTCAATATCAATCACATAACCATAATTTCGTTTCATCTGAAAAGATTTTCAACATTTCTATTAAAAACAAATAGTTTTCTCCAATGAGACCTTACTTTTATATTTTTAAACAAAATTCAAACAGCCACAACCTTCCCTGCAAAAAAAGAATAATATGTATAAGTGAACAGAAAATGATCATTATAAATAAATAGATAAATAGATGTCACCTTAGGCTTTTATGTTCGAAAATCTTCTACAATGATAAACCATAGCCATTTTCTTGCGACCGGCTTTTTCAAACCTGGTTCAACAATTATTCCACTTTTTAGATCAGATATTTACCTTTATAGTTTTAAATAAAATTCAAAGCGGAGAAGTTTTTAGTCAACAGACTGATTCTTCTATGGTAACTGCTATCAAATTTTCTTGAGAATTCACTTATAATTATTCCGAACAGCCAAGAATTCCTATATAAATGATAGTTTTTGTAAGTTTGTACACAAAAAAAAAACCTTTTAAAGTCAATTACATGTTTAAACGATTTTCGGCTATCTTTTTCAACTAAAAACATTAGTTGCGTTGAATAATAATAATAAAATCTAATTTAATTGAATAATAAACGCACTTTTTCTGATGTAAAACATTTTAGGTTATCTTTGTGAATTTTTTTTTAACTGACAGTTGACATTTCAATGCTACCAACAACAACTTGTAAAAAACTCTAAATCATTGCCAACACAATTGTTAGTGCCAGAAATATGAAAAGATGGCGCTGCCCACACCAGGAGTACCAACAGAGACTTCAATTTCACGAGTTGTTAAAAGATGGCGCTCACTCAATTAGCGGGAAATTTAAACAATTACATCATGATCTTGCTCAAGAAACTGCAATTCTATTTTATTTAATTTACTTCGTTCATTCAATAATGACTATGACTGTCACATTTGTAAAACTTGCGTAAATAAGTTGTAATGTGACTGTTACAATCAAGTTATCATAAATAGGAGAACAAAATAAGTCTACTCAAACAATATCCTTAATCTGTTTCAAATACAAATTGCTTTTGAGTAAAACCATCTAATTTGCATTTCCGCCTGTATCTCATGCAACCACCAATATTTAGTAGGTTATTCTATGAACAAACCCGCAACTGTAGATCTACAGCATTGGTTGGTTCGTGTCTCAAATATCCAACATGTCTGCGCATTTAATTTGGCAAGTTTTGAATAGATGGCGGTATATCTTTTTCAACGAAAAACATTAGTTCCGTTGAATAATAATGATAAAATCTAATTTAATTTAATAATATACGCACTTTTTCTGATGTAAAACATTTTAGGTTATCTGTGAGAATTTTTTTTTAACTGACAGTTGACATTTCAATGCTACCAACAACAATGTGTAAAAAATTCTAAATCATTGCCAACATAATTGCTAGTTCCAGAAATATGAAAAGATGGCGCTGCCCGCACCAGGAGTGCCAACAGAGATTTTAATTTTACGACTGGTTAAAAGATGGCGCTCACCCAATTAGCGGGAAATTTAAACAATTACATCCTGATCTTGCTCAGGAAACTCTCAAGAAACTGCAATTCTATTTAATTTACTTCGTTTATTCAATAATGACTATGAGGGCTTGAGGGATCTAAAAGAATACATCCAATTTTTTGTAATATATATGTATGTATATATAGATATAATATATTATAAATGTTCTTATCTAACAATAAAGTTTTCATTAAAACTGTAAAAATATTGCATCTTAACCGTACAAAATTATTAATATTTGGTGCTTATTATTAGAACCAATTATGTGAACTAATCGACATCTATAATTGTAATTCCATTACTTGCCCTGTTCCATTATCTTTCCCTTCTTCTAATTTACTTTTACCACCATTCTGTATCACATTACACAACTCCATATGGAAATTTTCATTATAACTTGAATGTAAAGGCACATTTGGTAAATCAATTGTTTGAATATTACTTTTATAACCAGCCGATTTCAATAATCGCCTTTCAATATGATAATTAGTTTTTCTTGAATGTCCAGCTGAATGTGGTCGACTACCGTAAAGATGTAAAGGTGTTGTTTTATTTGAAGTTCGTGAAATAAATGACGGCCGTCTAGTCAATGTATTCAATTCTAATTGTTGGCGAATAATTCGTGTTGATGATTTTGGTCGTTCAATATTATTTTCTATATGGAAAATTGGAAGTGAATCTGTTCCTTTATCACTATCATTATCATTTGTCATAATTGATACATTCTCCACTAATTGACCATTCATTTTTCGTTCATAATTGGAATACGATTCAATAGCATCAATATCATTTGATATCTGATGGATTTCTTTCATTGCACGTATTTTTTCGACTTTTTCTAATCTTAATCGTGTCTCAATTGTATTCTGTTCTAGAACATCAGTCTCAACACGTTTATTTAAACTATCATAATTACGTACAATATAATTTAATAACCATTCATAGCCTTTTTTGATACCACTATCAAGTCGGGATGTTTGTAATGTAGCTGAACAACTTTCAACTAATGTTGGACATTCATTATTATTAACAATTGTTTCTAAATCGAATTTTTCAATAATATCAACTTCATCTAAAGCATAATCGTTGTCTTGTTTATTTGCTAATAGTAGAACAGGTTTACCGGAGATCTTTTCATTTGATAATAATTCGTTGAGGACTTGTTTGGCTTCATCTAAACGTAACATATCACTTGAATCAACAACGAAAATTACACCATGAGCCTAAAAAACAAATATTTCAAAATATAATCCTTAAAAAGGAACCAAGAAGTTTTGTTGAAATCGATTATTTATAGACTGAAAGCTGAAACGCATCTCTGATCGTTATTTGAAAGAGAACTAAACCTTTGACAATAAAGCTTAAAGAATTCGAGAAAACGAAATGCCAAGCAACGGTGAATCCTGACAAATAATAGAAAAAAGATGAGAGACTCGACGAAGAAATAAAACTAAGACGATAGATGCACAGTGAAAGCACAAAGAGATAAGGACCTTTCAGTGTGCAGAACCGTCAAAGATAGGTATTTGTTTATTGGAAAATTTGTTATCAATCGCTACATCACCGTTAATACACTCTAAATCAATTAAATAATAAACAGGTCGTGCACCTTAACAGTTTTTGTTTTACTGTTTTGGTGCAACTACAACATTAAATTTGAATGTTTTTTGAATAGCAGCTCTTCTATGATAAAAAGTAATTCAGTTGGATTCAAACACAACTCCTCATCTTTATCTTCTTCTCACTCTTTATGGATAAGGAAGGAAATTTCAGTTCAAGCGTCCTCACTCTAAGGATTTGCTTGCTTCGCCTATCCTTGTTCCTATCGCAAGTTTATATCCCTGTCCTTTACTATTTGAACTTATCTACTATTGGCCGAGTTTATCAGCTATAAATGGGTGGGGAGAAGATGAAAATGAAGATAAAGATGTGGATTTGGTTTGAATTGATTTTTACTGCCAACCAACTCTTTAGAGACAAAGATAAAGATAAAGAGTTGCGTGTATAGATAGGCCGTTTTAAGAAAAACCAAACTGGCGCATGTTGTAGGCGTGTTCGATACGTTTCGGCCAATGGAATTTCGATATTTCCAGCGCGGGCTCGTTTCAGTCCCTCTGCGCATTCGATGGTTGGTTTTTCTTAAATCGGCCTATCTGTACATGTTTCGCCCGTTAGGGCATCCTCATGTACACCGTAATTCAATAAATAATTATATTTTATCATAGAAGATAGATGGAGAATACTCAACATTAGGGAAATTGTATTATATTTATGGTTTACTTACATCAACGAAATATTTATGCCAGATACCCCGTATATTGGGCCCACCACCCAAATCAAATATTTTCACAATATAATGTAAATATGTTAGATTTACAACCGAAAATCCCACTGTCGGTACAACTGTATCAAGTGTTTCACCAGCTAATCCTTTTGCAGCTACCGTTTTACCTGCATTATCTAAACCAACAAGTAATAAAACAATTTTCCTGAAATACCAAACAATTAAAAATCGTTTTTTTTTATTTACTTGAAAATTTACTTTATTAATTCATATCTTATTATTATAAGAATACGTACTGTTTTAATTTTTTCCTACAACAACAAATATTGCCCATTTTTATAGGAAACCATCGTGTTTGTATTAAACGCATTTAAATTAAGGTTGACATTACTGGCATTTAGTAAACAAAAACCCAGAATTACCACCTGCTAGTTTATTTCGAATACATACATACAGTAATTAAAGTAATACAAAATTATTCGGTAATTATAGGACAAACTCTAATAATAATTATATTAAATCTTAATCAATTTCCATTCTTACAATTGATTTTCTTTAAAAAAAAATATTTCTAGGACACCACCATTTCCACCAACTATTTGTATTGGTTGAACTACCCTTATTCTAAATAAAGTTGGAAAATACACCCAATCGAAAGAATTGTAATAAATCCGCTAGTCGCTCTCATGGAAACTGATATTTAATCGAGGGGTTGGTTGTGCTGGAGGGTTGATTTGTGGCGCCAATTCTAAAAATAATTAAACTTATCCAATAACTGTACTTATTATTTAGAAACTTTTTCCAATTAAAAGTTAATTTTTCTAAAATTATCTTGTGATGTTACTGTAGTGAAGTATGTTGTTTTCTTTTTTATTAACTTATGATTTTAAACTAAACTAGAATAACAATAATATCTAACAACTATTCGCCCCTTTTTATGTTCTAATCAACTTCCAACTTCCGGAAACTTCCCGGTAAACTACCATTATCATCTTGAATGTTTGTCGACTTTCGACGGATAATTCCCTTGTCGCTAAGTAAATTCATTCGATCATAAGATAATAATAATTGTCGTTTCGTTTGTAATTCTTCTTTCCACAATTCTATCATATTTTTTGTTGGCATTAGTCCACCTAACTCTTGAGGTAAACAGTTCTTGTTGACTTTTTTATGTAAATCTGGTAGAGAATGATGGACCTAAAAGAAACACAATAAATAGATGAAACTCTAACAAAAAGGTGGCTTCAACAAGATGACTTACAACGAAACGATTTCTTAATTTTTCGCTTTTAATGTTCGATTGAGCAAAATCATAGACGTATTTCAAACTAGATGGTAGATTAACAATATTGATTTCTTTATGTCTCATCGGGAATGATTGCTGTAAATCAAAAGATTAGATTACAGTGTTCTAGTTGTGGTTAAGAAAAAGAACATTTACTTCACCCCATCGTATGATTGTGGCAAATTCTGAAACCGACCAAATTGTAACTAGAGCAGCACTTATTCCAGATATATCACCAACATGATTTACACCCAATATCTGATTTTCTTCATCACTAACTAATGTTTCATAAGTAATAGCATGAGCTCGTGCCATATCCATACTATTATATTGATGTGGATCGAATTTATTTAAATTATAAATAATTATCCGACGTCCATTATCATCACGAAATGGACTAACAAATATATAACCATTATTAATAATTTCATAAACTTTCCTGTCTGAATAATCTAAATTGTACATGAAATGTTTGAAACGTTTACGGAAATTTAAATATTTCAATAATGTTTGTTCAGCCATCGGTATACTGAATTTCCTCATACGTAGGAAACGCAAAAGGAATTTGTCGTCTATAGATAATGAAGAATGTTAATAAATGTTAATTGATTTGATTGAAAATATCACTTACCTGTTAGACAATTTTCAATATCTGGATTTTTTGCTATCCAATTACGCATCTGTTCTAAGCATTGTTTACGTGTGTTATCATCTTCACGTAGATCTTTTAAAGCATTGTTTAATAAATTATCAAATATTCGGCTAGAGTCTTCATCAACCACTTTTTTGTCAATTAGGTTGTTAGTGTTGTTAATCCATACATTTGTCATAATAACTTGTGAAGACATCTACAGTTAAACAAATATTATAGAAAAACATTTTTATTTAATACTTAATTTCTATGGGATTTTATAATTGGCCGGAAATTGTGAATAAGGAAACAAGTCATTTCATATAAGTATTTGTATATAATTTTAGTACTTTAGAGATGTTTTATTTAAACAAAAAAAAAAGATAATAAAAAGTGATTGTTTTTCAAATTTACGTTAATATATTGTTGAATTGTGTTTGAACTTTCACTTATTTTGTTTAACATCGCTCGCTTTTCTCAATCATCCCTATTATTGGAGAAAGTTTCCTGCTATTTCCTGATATTTGCAAAAATTTAAAAATACCGCCCCAGTACAATTATTAAAACTGAAATTTGGGGAACCTAAGCCCTATTCTCAATTTATTATATAAAACACTTTTATTTAAATAAATTTGCTAGAACTTGATTTTGAAAATTTTACATACCATGTCGAATATTGAACACTCACAATATGTATTTATCTTACAAATCACTACGATAAACTGGCAATTTGAAAAGTGTCTCTTTGATTAGGCTTTAACTAAAAGCTCCCTACCGTTGTTGTTATTATTATTATTATTATTATTATTATTATAAAAAGAATACCGAGGTGGTGGTAAATTAGTTATGTAGAGGGGCATTTATTAACGGTGAAGGTTAAAGATTTGAGGAAATATACCTAAATATTTTTATAAAACAATATCTTTTTATTTATTTTAAACAATTGTTTTGCAATCCTTTCATTTTGTTTGGTATTATTATTTAATAATAATAATTATTGTTATTTGTTATTGTTTTTAAATAAAAGTGTCTTTTTAATAAATGATTCACGATGACATACTTTTTCTATAGGTTTCTTTTTACCTAAAAGAAAATTAGAAATTAACCATCTATTGATTGTTTCATAGTTTTATGTTATAATAATTTTTATTACAAAAGTATTGTTTAGTAAAACAATATCAAGGAGAAATTACACCTACAAGTATAGTTATGTAGTTAATTATTACTAATAAACAATTTCTAAACATATTTTTTAAAGACAAACTTTTTCACTGTCTTGGTCGTTCAATTTTCTGACCTGATCTAAATATTTGCTTATTTCACCTAGATGATTTTATCTTTCATATACCGGTTTCGGTGTAAGCACCATCATCGGTAGTAAATGATTAACTGCTTTATAGTATTTTCGTCTTTAGATTAAATTTTTTAAAGATATGTATATAACGGAGGCAAATGGTTATTCTGGGCAAATGATTTGCCTAGTCAAATGGTACCTAGCTGGGTAACTCGTGTAGTCTTATCTCGGCTGGTCTTTGTCTGGTATCGTCTGATTTTGTCTCGTCTGGTCAGGTCTTGTCTCATTTACCTAGAATAACCATTTGCGTACCATATGCCAATACTATTTGACTACGCAAAAAGAATTACAATTTGCCTACGACATATAAAAATTACTGTAACAGTATTTTAAACAATTCGGCAACAAATAATGATTACAACAGATAATAAAACAGTCTTGTTTCAGTCTGTACCTATTACCAGATTCAATGTTGTTTCAAATAATTCAAATTTTATTCGCTCGTATACTGGTCGTCTATTTACATTTTCCTTTTTCTGTTAATTTTCCACGTTTCAGAACATTCAGCTTTCAAACAATCAATTATCCTTTACTGGAACATTGTTGCTGTGCAATATACTGGAATTCTCCCGCGTTTCCGTCAATTGTTTGCCTTCGGCAGTGCATAACAAAATCCGAGCAATGTATACCAAATATTATATTTTGAAATTTTAATTCCTCCAAAGCCGATAAATGTCGTTCTTGTTTGGAAACGAATATTAGAAGCATTTCTAAGTGTCCCAACGTTTTTATCACTCTACTATAGGGGATCCGACCTAGCATTATTTACTATAAAGACGGTATCTCAAAATTTACATTTCAAAAGCTAAAAGCCTTTATTTCAATTGACGATAGGATTTCACAAACGTTAACGCTAACGTTAATACTAAAATACAGTTAGAAAAGAAGTAGGAATTATTCGATAGATTCTCTAGCGTTATGCTTGTTGGCTCTTTATTCAATAACAATAAAAGGATTTAGCATTAACGTTAACGCTAACGTTTGTACGTCAAAAGCTCCACGTTTCTTGTTCTTTCACGTTAATTAAAATAGAAGGGATAATAGCCCGTTTTCTCTTTTAATTGCTCATTAACGAAGTCAATAAATTAAATAGTAATTAGTGGCCTAATTAGACTTTGATTTTAATAATTTTCAATTACCTAAATGGTAATTAGCCGTTTAATTAGGAATTCTTCCAGCGATGGCACCTGTCATATTGAATTCCTGTAGATTCAAAAAATTAATAAAATTTAGATCTAATTAGGCTACTAATTATTATTTAATTCCACGAACTCGTTAAAAATTAATTAAAGTAATTTCTAATTAGGTCACTAATTAGTATTTTAATTTAATGACCTCATTAATAAGCAATTAAAAGAGAAAGCGGGCTATCTCCTTTTGCTGGGGCCCTGGGTGGCTTGTGCTCATTGCACGCTTCCCCTATAGCCCATCCTGGAATAATCAAAAATGCAGGAAACTGAGGGATATGTGTAGACATAATTGATACTACCAGGAGGTTGTTTTAGAGTTTTTATTTTTTTGGACACAAAATACACCGTTTTCCAATAAATCCTATAAATTCAAGGAAATAGAACAATATAGTTTAGGTATAGTAGATATATTTGTACAATTTCTAGATATGTGTAAGTTTTTTTTTTTATCAATAAGTCGATAGAAAATCTTAGTGCGTTAGAGGCATCATCAAATGAAGTGAAACCAGTTTATTCCCATATTTTTCTAAAGTTAGCTATTGAGATTATCAGATAAGGTGCGATCTTTGAATTTTTTTGATCACATTTTTTATTTTTTTAAATAAATAAAGTAAATATGAAAGAAAGACTAGAATTGCATTATTTCAGAGAAGCTTATACATTATTAGGGCATGTAATATATTTATATACAAAATATGTTTTTAATTTTTAAATTGTCGAAGACACTTGTTAAAAGTACGTATATACAAATGGTCCAAATAGTGAGGGTATTCACAACTGCCCTCCTATTTCTATGAGACCTCGAATGTCGTATTTCCAGTAGGTGGGGGAAAATAGCCAAGGTCTCGTAGATGAGAGTAGCGTTGAGGCACTACAAATGACATGCGTGCTGTCTCTCTCTCTCTTATCATATGGGGCGCGTTCACAAGTCGTAGATATAGTGTCTGATATTTATATGCACGCATACGAATACAAGCAATACGAGGCATCATGTGAATACCCTTAGTGCAAGTGTTAGAATCTATATAATCTAAATAGAGTTATTGCCGATTAAAACTAACAATTCTATCAATACTGAATTATATTGAGAGATATACTTAAATGTACGTATCACAATACGTTATCAGTTTATCAGTGATGATGTGAATTCAATTTAGATAACATCAATGTCTGAAGAGTTTACATTTGTATAAATAACTAAATAGCAAATCTGTTTGCAGTACTCAAACTATTATATTTCGAAAAAAAATTATTTAGGAGATTTAAAAACAGCAGATCAACAAATATATGAGAACGTAATACTTTAAGCTTGATTTTCCCGTTTCTCCTTGATTTCATTGTCAATCTTTTGCCAACGTTCCAAATTCTCTTGACACATATCAAGTAAAGGCTTAGTTTCCGGTATTAATGTATGTAATAATGTATAACATGGTACACATATACCCATTAGAAAACCGACTTGTGATGATGGTTGTTGATCCGGTTGATAACGATCCATCATTGGTATCGGTTTACGTCCAGCTGAACGTTCAGCATCACCTTGTTGATAGAATTCTTCAAAAATCACTTTAACCGTTTCGACTTGTATGTCCCATGGTTTTGCACTGGCACTTAAATCACTGCCAGTCATTGAAATAGCTTGTATTAATAAACGATGATCGGAATTGGTCCATGAAAATTCTTGATCTTGAACTAATTTATTTAATTTCATTTTATTGGGGAAAAAAACAGCTAAATCAGTGGCTAAAATACAATGTTTAATCAATCCTAAGACTTGTTTGTATTCGGTACTTGACAGTTTTGCAAAGATATTGTGTCCTTCCTGTCAACAGACATTTATTAATGATTAAAGATCAAAAGTCAAGATTAAATTTCGTATTTCGGTGTCTTACCTGTTGGAGAATAGTGACGGTTTGATTGAAATGATGATGTTCCATTGTTGATGTTGAATAGATAGCAGCTAATGGTGATTCGGTATCCAACATGAATTTATTATTTTTGCCACGATGATCCAGATCATGACATAATGCTCCAATATATAAAGCCAAACACTGGAAATTAATTTTTTTCAAATAAACTTCAATTAATTAAAATCTATATTTCGCGAGCCATTCAAGTAATTAGTAAAGAGACTCAGATACACGGAACCATTAGCAATCAACAACAAAACAATGAATAATTTATCAAAGCTTTATTAAGTAGAGCTTCCAGCTTCTGTTCTAGCTAAGCTTATAGCCACCATACAACATATTTACTGGTATATAAGCTCAAAGGTATTAAACCGAAAATCCAGGATTAATTTATTCGCTCTAACCGACATATTGTCTGATAATATGTATTTTTTATGTACAATATAGTGTAGGTGTTTTATATGGAAAATAATAAAAATAATATTGTTAAAATTGAAAAAGATATCAATTTTTGGGGGGAAAACGAAGAAATAATATATTTAGCAAATTCTTATAAATATTTGTGGTAATTTTTAGATCATTTATAAATAGAAATCTTCTGTGAAAAATTTATTAATATAACGTAGAATTTTCAAAACAAAAACTATATCCACTGAAGAATATTTAGCAAAAAATAGAATTGAAACTGGACTGGAGACAACAGGCAAAGGAAAATAATCGAAAAACAAAACAAACGACAGATAAAAACGTTAAGATCCTGACCATGATCTGGAACAGCGAAGGAATCCAATTTTAAAATTCCTTCTCTTGGCTTGATTCGTTTTGTAATTACACCATGTTGTTCATTTTAAGAACTTTGTTTTTAACTGGATGGCAAACAACAACAAAAGCAACAAATACGTAAGCAGTGAAAATTTTATTCATCGTGAACGCTCAAAAAAGAAAAAGTTAACTTACTTCATTCGGTCTAAAGATTCCTTGTGAATGTTTGATAATACTGTACATCGAATTCGCAACCGAAAATCCATGTGTCCAATTATGATAAGGGACTCGTCTATAATTTTTCTTAACAGTCAATGTGAATTTCATCAAACTGTTCTTATCAAATCGATTCAAACCAAACAAATCAATAAACATATACATAGCATAGACAGCTTTATTAAAATCTTTAATTTCAAATGGATTAAAATAATAATCATCAATTCCAATGATTGTTTCCGGTATGCCATCTTTTAGAACTTCTTGAAATTCATCTTCATTACAACTATTATGATAACTTAACACTTCTAAAGCAACACGATATCTCTGTTCCGATTTCCGTATTTTATCATAAAGTTTTGCATGATGTAAGGCTAATCCACAATAGACAGCAAACATTTCAAATGCTTCCTCATCTTCATTTGTAAACAAACCGGAATGTTTATTCACCATTTGAACCACACCTATGATTGAGCCACGAATGAAAATTGGCATGCACAGAATTGTATTGGTTCGATAACCTGTGGGAAATTTTTATTGTTTCGGTTTACAAATTCAAAAATTTACAACAAAGAAAGAGAAAAATTACCAGTTAATTGATCAACAGTTCGATTGAATCGAGAATCAGCATAAGCATCTCTTATATTAAGAACTTCACCAGTCATTGCTACTTGTCCTGCTATTCCTGTACCTAATGGAAAGCGTATTTCTTTGGACGTGTTAATTTTAGCGAATTCATCATTTTCACTACCATTAGGACTATCAGCTTGATCCTTTTCAATGCCTACATCGAAAATTGTCGCGTACAATTCTTGATTTTTATTGTCAACAAGGAAGAGAGACGCTCGGTCAGCGTCTACTAAACGTTGAGCAAAATTCATGATTTTCATCACTAACATATCCATACTGACCATATCTTGAAAGATGGATCTATAGATGTTTTATAATATTAAAGAATATCCCATTTTAATTTTGAGAACGTACTTAACGACTGCTAAAAGGAAATCATTCAATTTCCTCTGTTTATTCATTGTAAGATAAAGGTGAGCGTAATGTAGGGCGATGCCACCCCAAACTAGATAACTGGAGGCGATTTCTTCATCCTCTTCATAGAATGGACCGCAATTTTCACGTCGCCACAATTCCAATACAGCCGCCAATTGTCCATCTGGTTGCATTAAAGCTTGACATAGTACATGAGCTATGTCACCCTAAAGCACAACAACATATTTTCATTAAAACTTGGAAGGAAATTCTTCCTTTTAGTAAACTACCTAGTTTAGCATACGATAACTTTGCCATAAGAGAAACTCTTTATAATACATATACTAAATCCTGGGCAGGGCACATTCAATATTTGTACATGTGTGCGGTTAGCGGAAATTTATTCAAAGTTTATGGAAAAGAGTAACTGAATTTTTATGAAATTTTGTTACGTAGCCAATTCGGGGAAATTTTCTACACAAAAAAAATTCCGATCTACGGCAGCTTTACGTTATAGCAACAATAAAAAGTGTATGAAAACGAACTTTCTAAATGTTTAGCTAATGAGGGTCTTAGGTTGAGTTCAAAATTTTTATCTTACTAAACTAGAAGCCCTATATACTGACAACTCTGTAATCTCACTCTATTATCCGCTAGACTATAGAGTTCCCTAATTACCATCTCTATTCTCTATTGCTTGGTTTCCAGCCTTTTTTTCCTACTTCACCTCCATCTTGGACTTTGTGTAATGTTCTCGTGCTAGTTTCATTAAAGATATGCGCAACGTAGAAACGTGACTACTTAATGTTGCCATTAATTAACACGAAAGGCTATAAAAACTATTTTATATCTATCATTATTGTATTTAATTATTTAATTTCTGTTAAATAATCAAATTTAAATGCTACAACATTTATACTCTTTTTGTACTGTTTTTTCTCTTCTGTCTCCGTTTATATTTATATTGTATTTTACGTAACAACATTAGAAATAACATAGTAAAGAAACTAAGAAAACAAACCTCATTTGGTATTCCGTCTGGAAATCGTGGATCAGTACTACCCCTTGAAAAACGGACAGGTTCTAGAGTCCTAGCCACATAAGACGGTACACTGACCCCACTAGTTATCCTCTGCAACTTGGGCTCATCGTTTTCAGCCTTGCAACCAATTCCCAAGAACAAGCCGAGACTTTCCGGATTATCTTGATCAGGTAAGTATAACCTATTATCAAATAATAATAATAATAATAATAATAATAATAATAATAAATGGAACTTTATGTTTTCATGTGTGAAAACACAAAATTGTTCAATGATGAAGAGAGCTTTCATTTAAAATTCCGGAAACTAATTTACAACAATTGCTCCACGACTTTTCCCTTTCACACTTTCAAGATTATATGTCACAATTTTCAAGATTTTAAGCTTTAAACGACTGAAGGAAATGGAAATTTCTCTCAAGAGAATGGCAAAGTTGGTGATGGTCACTGAAGCAAATAATGCCCTTTATAATTCTTTCTTCTATGTTTATAAAGATATTTATTGTAATTACATATTTTTATAAAAAAAATCCAATTGAAAAATTATTCGCTTTTATATTTATAATATAATATTGAAAAATCCTTTATATTTCTGAATAATTTCAAACCAGTTTGCCTTTTGATGCATTTAACGATACGACAGAGTATTTCTGTGCAAACATTTATAGGATTTTAATGTAATCAGTACGATAACAAGAATATTCAACATTTTCCCATTTTCGTTTAAATACGTATTGCATTTTTAATGAGAAGGCAAATTAGAGCCTATTTTTTTTGTTTTTAATTTCAACAGATACCGGCAATAATATTAAATTGTTTCTTTCATTAGTTACTAGGTGACCGTAGAGTTATCTAATTACATTCAAAATTTAATTAGTTTGAAGTTTGCAACACAAAAGCTTCTCCATACAATTGAGATTTCATTAATTATTTGTTCAAGAAAAGTTGTAATTTTTATGAAAAATGTTGTTTTGCAAATACAACAAAGTATACCGAGAACGTAAACTTTTTGTTTTTCTTTAAACTACGTTAAATGCAATTTTTAACGATTTCGTGGCTTGTATACTTTGGACGTTATTAAAGCATATTTTTCCCAGAACATCAGTTTTCGTATAATTTGTCGCTTAAACTTTTAAATTAAAAAAAAAGCTAGGTCAGTGACGGATCAAGCCCTAACCGGGCCCAAGACGTAGAGATTACTCGGGCCCTAATTACACAATTTACAACTACAGAGAGACGACTGTAAACACAAAAAAATCACAGAATTGCGCTTACGCATCAAGCTGCCTACCGGGCCCTTGAATGCTGCGGTCTTTTTTGTCGATTCTATAATCCGTCACTGCTAAATGTAACAAATTACCAACTCGTTTACCTGAAACCGTCCGCACTGACTGCTGAACAGATACAATTCGCCAATTCCCACAAGACATGATTTTTCGTCGGCTTCAATTGAAGACTATTAGTTAGATCCTGTAGCATCTGTCGTTTATCAGCATGTACACAAAATTTCCATCTTGAAAGACTGGTTTTACGACCATTCCGGGCACCTGTTGTTGCTCCCGGTTTCTTTTTCAAACGTTGCGATTTACGTATAATCCATCGTTCCAATTGTTCCACTTCAATCTCATCCATAACATAACGTTCAAGAAAATCAGGATGACTGGCGAGGTAATCGGATATTTGTTCAGCTGGAAAATGTTTCAGTTCGTTTTTCATATCTTCATATGACACAAAAAAAAATTTGTAGGTATAGGGGATTGATTTTGTACAATGAAAAATTTCGCCAAAATAGAGATAAACTAAATCTGAGCGTTTTGTAGTGGAATATGTGCTTAGATTTGTTATCAGTGCTACAAAAATGGAGTTGGGATTATGAAAAAAATCGGAACAAAGAAGGATTATAAATTATAATTATAATTGACGTACAGAATCTAGTAATTTTTGTTAATTATCTTAACGACAATAACAGGCTGTTATCAACGACATCCCGTCGATTTCCATCTAACATAACACATTAATTTATTGTTGATGGAAATTCAGTAAACAACATTATCAACAAGTTCTGGTGTGTTGTATTGTTTATAGAAAAAAAAATTTACGTAGGCAGAAAGAGAATGATGATTTGGCCAGGAATGAAAACAATAATTAATCAAACAATCACAACAGATATCTGTACACTTTGTTTCACAATACATACATATAATAATAGGGACCTATTAAAAAAAAAGCGCTACATTACCATAGAGCCACTTCATCATACCCATTGTCAGTCAAATTTGTCATTTGAATAAATTGAAAATTCCGTTTAAAATACAAGGAAATAAATTGATTGAACGAATTAATTGAACTTCATGAACACTTATAGGCGTCCATCAATCAATTACACAAGATTTTACTTATTATTTTTTTTCTCTCTATACGTATACAGTGTAACAACAAAATTGAAGTGAAAGATAAATGGTTTGTTAACTTTGTCAACAACAATATACAGTTGTTGAGTAAATTGGAATTTATCGAGAAAATACCTGTAATTTGAGCTGGCGACGATGGTGACAATGACAACATATCTTGGGGTGGTGACGTTGATGAACAAGTACCAGCATCATTCTTCAATATAGGGGCTGTTCCTGCAAAAAGTACATAAAAAAATTTATTTATTAGAAAATAAATCTGTTGTTTGGTAAATCCTAATAAGCGGCTAGTCAAAGACAACATTTTTTCCTATACTTGGTTTTATTGTTAGCTGATATTTACGTCGACTAATTACTAGAACAATATTTAAGGATGGTGTTTTTTTTTTTTTTGTAAACGAAAATTGTGCGACCTTAAAACAAGTCACGAATATTCCTCTATGAATTCTAATTTGCAAAACATATGAGAAATATCGTAGAACGCAAAACAGAATTAACTAATAATAATAATAATAATAATTTGTAATCATTTTTTTATACGCATGGGAAGATTAATTTCAATTAGCCGAAGAAATAATGGAGAAAATACAAAAAATATTGTAATAATCCTTTGCCATTAATGAGAAAAATCTTTGGACTTAAAAATAAAATTAAATTTTACTGCAAAATTTTTTCTTAATTAATTTTCAGTTCCCCCATTTATAAAATCATTGTATAAGGTTTGAATATGTTTCAACGATCTATTACCAGGAGTTTTTTTATCAGAAACCCACCAATATTCATCTAACTTGTAATAAAGATAAATAACAGCAAAATTGTAAAAGTTGATCGTTCATACATATTTGACTTTGGCAAGACGGGCTGCAGGATAACAAATAATAATCATAGTAACAATAATAATAGTAATAATAATAAAATAGTGAGTTGTAGAGAAATATTTCAGGTTTAACCTGAATTCGGAACATAAAGGTTTTCATTTTTTTTATTTCACATAATGTTCTGTTCAATCTCATCTTGACCATCTCTGGATCGTATCATGTGGTATATTTTCTGTTATAAAAAGAATTTTCATTTATTTCATAACGCAGAACAAATATTAGATACACATATCTATGAGAAGACAGCTCAAGTTTCATCAATCTTATATAAAGTTGGATGAGAGGGAAACAAACTTGATATAGTAAAGTTTCCTGTCAACTTGTATGCCAGTGTTATACATACACGTACCTACATATACAGACAGAAACTAATGAAATTGCCTTCAAGACTTACAGTATTTGATTTGTTAGTAATATTTGCAAACCTAATAATATCACACATAAATTAATCCTATTTTCATGCTTTAAAATGCTTATATGTTCATATATTTAAAGGTCGAATGAAAGAAGCAGAGGATCATCAATCAAGTTTATGTAATCTGGAGTAGCTAGTGAAAAGACTGCTGGATGGCGGAAAATATGTCTTATCACTACTATTATTATTATTATTATTATTATTATTTTCACAAGACCATGTTATAAATAATAATATAAACAAAAAAGTAATTACATATTTCAGAGTGAAACAAACTGGAAATTGAATAATTTCCAATGGAGAGAACAATTTTGACAGTTGGACAATCAGGCAATAAACTGGATTTAATCATACAACCACTTTGATATTTCCAGTGAAATTAATTGTATACCGTTCACCTGTATAATAACTGAAAGATATATTTTCTACTCAATTTGGTTCAAATTCATCGGTCATTGTAGCATAATATTATAAATAATTAATAATATATTAAAATTTAAGCTAATTAGTATATAGAAGATGGGTATAGAAGAGATTAATGTTAAATAGGTACGATTCAATAATTAGCATGAATTTCCAATTTATTTCCATCTGTATTTAATTCAATGTTAATTAGATTACCGAGAAGAGAAAAAATAGAACAAAACATTCAATTAACATTCTATTATTCAGTTTCTTAATTGATCTCTTCGTAGATTAAATGGAATTTTATTAGAAAAAAATCGAAAAAATTGCAAAAATTCCATACTTGTCAGTATTATAACTGGAGTGCTTCCTTCCAATCGATAAATTCCACATCTTTAATAAAAAATTTTTGAAAGTTCCTGAATGGAATTTTTAAATATAGAGGTATATTAGAAAATTTCCCAACAACAATATTTAGAGTAACCAACCGACCAGAGAGATAATAATAGAGGAACAAAACCGCAAGAAATACCTGACAGGAAGCAGGTAGGTATTATTCAATTGATATAGTTATGGTACTGTTTAAAATATTTCGAATATGCCTCATAAAAACAGGATGATCTCGATTTTAATCTGAAATTTCATGGTTAGATTGATTATTTTCAAAAATTAACCTTTTAGTTGTTGATAGATATTGATAATATACGTACTGATAATATTTATCAGATATGACAACACATGTGAAAACAGCCCTCAAAATCGGCAAACAAATGGAAGGAAGGGACAAGGTAAAGTAATTATTCAAAAAAAATGCACAAAACACACTTATAGAGGAGAAAAACATGTTGCAATTGGATTTGAAAACTATTAAGTACACTTTTTACGTACTTCGACAAAGCAACGTAGAGTACCAACATCACTGCATAAAATTTCAGCTATTTCAGTTTTTAATCTCATTTCATGTTCTTTTGACAGTTTCGTATATAGCTTGAAATTTGTTTAGTTCCCTCTGGTATTATATTGCATCTTCAATATCTAAAGTGCAGTAGTTGTTCTATAACTTTATTGTTGATCACTAGTTTAGTTCGTATAGAGGATATTTTCCTAAAAAACACCATAATCCCAGTATGAGCTATAAAAATATTTATATTACATTCTGTATTGCTGCATTACTTCAACTTGTAGGTAAATTGCTTTTTGCAATACATCTTGTTGGTTGATAACATAATCATCAACAAGCAACAAGTTATTTGTATAGAAGCAATAGAAAATGGGTAGAAGCGTTGATTTGCTTGAATTCTAAAGAGTATAACTTTTGTATAATTAATGAATTTGGATCTTTGTCCTAGTTAACTGTTTGTGTCGATTTGGAAGTCCTGTTTTTGTTTCTGGAGTCAGACTTTTAACATGAGACACGTGTGCGGAAAAACCTCGTTTAGATTTCTTCTTATTGTTAGTAATTTTTTGGAACGTTCTTTTGTAAACTATGAAAGTTAACTGCATTTATACTCTACTGTCTTTACTTTGTTTCAGTGCGAACTTCCGACCGCCTCCGTGAAAATCTATTTGGTCTTTAAATAGAATTAAATTCTTAAAGAGAAATATAAATAAAACACACACAAATTGGACAAGAAAATGAAAAAATTGATAAAAGCATGACTGAATAATAAATATTTCATTTACAAGAGAATCTTTTCAAGTTAAAAAAGAAAATGAGCACAGCACGAAACAGCGAATACCTATAGCGAGCAACTTTAAAATGTTTTATATTTGTGTAGCAATCTCTTTAATGTTGTACGAATTCTAATTTCCTGGTTTTAAGCAACATTTTAATAAAAAATTCCTTTTGTAAGTTCAGTATCCTTGTAAAACTTCCGAATTTCAATTTTCTTTTTCTATTGACCAACCGTTGAATTAACACTGAAAACTACCAGAAGCTTCCGTTCCCCTTTAAAAAGCTATCAACATTTTGTAAACAAAAAGGACAACTGGATGAATCGGAAATGAAATAAAGACTTTATTTATCTTTTCCTCACAATAATCCGGTTACTGTTAATGTTTGCAAAACTTGAAAGACAGATTATTATTTGTTGAAACTTCGCAAAACTATCTAAACGGAGTGTATTGATGGTAAGGGCGTGATTCAATCGTTGCACCACCGAAAACACTACGGCTTTAAGTATTTTCAGTTTTTTACCGAACATTTCTCAATCATTCTACTCCTTAACAACGCAATTTCTATCAATTAGAAAATGAAAATAGCCTTTACGTCAGCTAATTTCCTTGTCAACACAATAGACAAAGTCAACAATAAATAACAACAATTACAAGATCAACATAAGACAATTTTATTAGAAAAGATACTTTTCAGGCTATGTAGATAAAAATAGAATAAGAATTAATTATATGAGTTTTTCCTGAAAACTTTCACGAGTTTAAAATAAACTTAATCATTACTACTGAAAGATAAATACTTGAAAGTTTTTATTATAATTGAATTGAATTTTTTTTCTATAAGAAAATCGTAAAGTTTCAATGACAAAAATTAATTGTACCCACTCGAAATTTTCTTCTTGAAATAAAATTCACAGTTAAATATTTAAATCGTAAATCTATTAATATATTCGATCGTTCCGGATCAGAAAGAATGTCGTATGTATAGTTTATTTTAAGTACTGGTGTTTTCAGGAACGAACAAATTGAATCTTCAGTTTGCCAACAACGATGTTTTTTTTTCTCCGCTTCACTGTATTTACTCATTAAATTCAGTACGTTCAATGTTGAAAATTATATTTTATAGTTCTAACAAAACAAATGTTGTATGTTCAGTTTAGTTTAATGAGCAAACTAATAATGTATGGAATATTTTTAACTTATCAATAAATATTGAAAAGAGCAAAAACAGTGCAGATGCAAAATATCCAGAGATTAAGAATTAAACAACGATTTAAAAGGTTGCCTGTCTGTATATTATCTCAGAATAATAAATCAAAATGCCGTAATCAAAACCTGTTGATAACGGTATTCGTTCAATTTTGGCAAAATTCGACGATTAACAAGAAGACAACGAAAATGTGGTGGCTAGTCTAAAATGGAATCCACACGCTCCAACTTCCTGTTGAGGAAACTTAAGTAAACTGCGTTTTCCAGGAGGAACCCCAGTTTACTCAAGTTTCTCCATCAGGAAGTTGGAGCTTGCGGATCCCACTTAACGTTAAAAAGCTTCAGTTTTATAACAACAACGTTTTATTAAAAATAATAAATGATAGATAACTGTGGTTGCATTATTCTTATTTTTAATGCCACAACTAGGAAAGGCTTTTAAAATTTGCAATTTTAATTTTGCAGTACGTCCATACAAAAAAAAAACTCTCTGTCTCCTTTACTCCTTTCAGTATTTATTGAATAATGTAGTATAAAGGGCTTTTTAATCAAATTAACTCACAGGAAATTAAGTGGTTACATGAAACAATATACCTGTGTGTATTCTAAGTGTTTATTATACACAACGGATAATTAGATAATTCAACTTCCACAATTAACTCGATCGAAAATATTCGACCAATCTGAATGGTAGTGATAATAATAATAATAATAATGACTTGTCACAAAAAAGTCCATTATAAGTTGGCCTAAAAATAATAATATAATGTCAAAGAGAATCCTATAATAGATAGATAAATCAGAATCTGGCTTTTTTTTCGGGTAAATGTAGAGCAGCACATTGAAAAAGTAAATAAAATGTGAATCTGGGGAAAATCTACATCAACGGAGGTAAAGAAAATAAATAAAATTAACCTGAAATAGGGGCACACAAAATCTTATTAAATCCAAATAAATTTTAGCAGGAATGAAAGGGAAAAAAAAAGGACACTAAAAGTAGACAGTGGTTGTACATATTTTTCAATCAATGTGATTGAAATTCAAATTTTTCAAATGACGAAATCTTGTTAATAATTCAAAAATTCAATCAAAATCCAATAATAATAATTGATAGCAGTCTAGAAATATGGAAAATTCGGAAAGATGAAAGTACAATATTGACAATGAATTTTTGGTTGAATATTTGCGAGAGGATTTTTAATTTTGGATCCAATGTATAATTAGCATGACATTCAACAAATTTCAGGTAAAAACAAGTATTTCGAGTTGATGAAAGACAAACGACAACATATTTTAACCGTAATTATTTATAATCAAAACAAACTGCCGAATCAGCAAGACGCAGTCTTTAAATATGAACAATAATCTAAATAATGTCGTTATTTTTAATTTAAATTATATAAAATGGAGACTGAAACAAATAGAAATCGTAAATTGTGTCCAATAAGGCAAAACGTCTAACGTTAACGATAACCTTAAGATAATAATGAAATTGTATCAAAACTGTTATTTCACATAAACGAACATGTATGATTGGATTTTTTTAATTTGTCTTTTTAATGTTTACTCTTCCCATTTTTGGTAAGAAGCACAAAAGATCGGTATAAATATCTGTCAATATATGGATTCAAAAATTCCAATTTACCGAAAAAATATAAAAGGCACAAAAGCTGGTTGGTTGGTTGGTTGGTGTAAGCTTTTATATCACTTTTTTCGACAATAATTAGAGACACCGACATATGTTTGAGGTATAAAAAGCAATTTTTCATCCGAATTGAATTACTTCAGTTCATTGTAATTGAACATGGCGCAAAATATTCAATTTTCTTCCGGATCCAGTGTTCAGGGAAACAGGGAAATGTATTATGTAATCGAAAAAAAGAGCGCGTTTTTATATTTTTATTATGTATCATATCATAGGTGGTATTACATGTATAAATTGAATCTTTAATAAATATTTTTTAACACTTTTACAGTGCATTGAATTTATAGCGGTATTATTTAAATTTGCTCATTTTTTTTGTTAGTATTTATTTATTTAATACTCTAATTTGAATAAATAGTCATCTGACTATTATTCCAAGGTTTTATGGGAAAGTAATGTAAGTCTAGGATAAAAATGATACCATGAAAAATTTGTACTGAATTGTAGATACCGTTGATAACTGAAAACAGAGTTGTTTAGGCCATAGGCGCTGAAAATTAGTTTACGAAATCTGGATCATTTGCACAAGCACATTTCGCTTGTTTTCCATAATTAGTTATTTACTTGTTTATAATTGAGCAACACAGACTTTCAAGCTCCTCTTATTTCTAATAAAAAAAAAAAACAATTTTAACATTTTCCCAAATTGTGTTGCTTATGTATTTTTAACGTTAACTTAAAATGTTATATTTTAGCTAATTTATTAAGGCTTCGTTAATTTCTTATTATTATAATCCCTTATGAAATGGTTCTAATGAACTCTGCGAATATACGACCTTCTTCTTCTTTTTTTTTTTTTTGGTGAAATAGATTTCTAATTTGATAAATTGCTACTAATGCTTCATCATTAAATCACACTTATCGAGTCATTTTAAAATATTATAATGAGTCTACTTGTTGTTGATGTTAAAAAATTTAAATATAAATCGAATTGATTGGCAAATAAATGCCATAAATTCAATTTAAAATTCAGTGGAATATACCGATCAGAATCATCAAAATAATTTATAAACCGCAAAGATTAAACAGGAATGGGCAACTTTTTGCAACTTTTCAATAATTTAGTTACATAACTCAATTATAGTGTAATATTATGTATTGTTCGTCTATTTTATGTAATAGAATGAATAGATTTAAATTACTCACTTTTATGTTGTTGTCGTCCACGGCAAAGACTAACAACAGTACGTGAAAGAGTAGTCCACATGTCATCGCGCTTTTCGCAAACACCAACGAACCGTTCTAAGCATATTACATTGAGATACTGAACGTTAGAGAAACGCGTCGGTGGATTTTACGCGGACAACACACGTTTGTATTGTATGTATGTATAGATGAGACGGCGACGTACAGCGTCTGTCTCCACTAACGATTCCACTACTATATTATACGGATTTGTACGATAAAATTTTTTGAGTTGATGAGATGATGAGAGCCGATTTTTGTCTTTTTGGGAAGAGAGGACGAGGGGGGCGGCGGAGGATGATAAAATGATAAAGTATTGCGTGTACGAATATATACATAGATACTATATAACTATGCTAATTTTTATTAATTTTAATAATTTGTTTATCAGTAACACATGGATCTCATTCTAGATTTATCTAATAAATTCTGTCTTGAACTTAATTATAGTTGAGCTATCTATAGAAATAACTACGTATTATATCATAAATATATGAATTTCATTGTTTATGAATCAATTGATCTAAATCTAGATAATGTTAATAGATCTATTGTAACTAATTGACTCTCTTTAAACAATTGAGGAAATATTGAGGAATTACGTCAAAAAAAAATTCTAATATACATATAAGGAATACCAGATATGCTCAATTAATATATGTTTATATTTTATAGTAGTCTGTTTTCAAAAAATATTGCCTCTATAAATAATAAATATTGCTATAGATAAAAATAAAAATCAATATTTATCAAATGGTTGGAATTTATTGCACCTTTATAATAGGCAACCAACAATACATTTATTATCATGCAGCGCGATAAACTATACCCCTGTTTCTATACCATGAGAAGTATCACACTTAAATCTTTTTGTTGCAAACAATTTATAGTTATTATATACATCAAAAGGCACAGGAGCGGACTTTTTTTGAAGTAGTACCATTGTAGTACCTACTTATGGGCCTGAAACTTATAAGCTTTCAGTAGCTAGGAAAAGGATTGATTATCAAATTCCAGCAGGAATTTCTGAAGCTGAAGCTTCTTAGCTTTATTGTTGATCTGCTACTGAAAAGCGAATTGTTACTTACTACAAACAAGTTCTGATTTCCTATTAGTAGTTGTATTGGTGCTTTTTGAATAATTTTTTGAAGTGCAGCATTTTGATTGGCAGGAAGACGATGATGATGATGATGGTGAAGATCGTCCAGGTTCCCGGTTTTTTGAGGCATCTATAGAAAAACAACAAGTATTACAGTTTTTATTTACTATTAAAATAGGGTGGCACATAATACCAGAACTGGATCTATAACGAAGCTTATGAAGCTTAAGCTTCAGGGCCCTCAACCTGGGGGCCCCCGGCCCCTACTTATAATAAAGTATTATGGAATTTAGGAATAATAAGCAAAAGCAAGGGGAACAGTATTCTGGGCAGGAATGGACCAAGGATGCCGACGATATATTAGCTCACGTATCAGTGATATTGATAGAATGATGGTTTAAAAAAGAATAAACAAATTGATCGAGTCGATTAAGTTTCAGAACCCTCCCTGAAGCTTCAGCTTATTGTTAGTAATATAATTTGTGAGGGGCCCCTGACAAAGCATAAGTTTCAAGGCCCTTTAAGTTTCAGGGTTCCTAAATACCTAAATCCGCCACTGCATAATGCACAACATTGATTAAAAGAAGTCTTGTTCCTAAGTTCATGCCTGTTCATGATCTGTTTTTTCTGTATAATTATGAAGGCATTTTCTCTAGGATGTTCATATTTAATATGAATTCTTTGCTGACTTTGTTCATTCTATTCAAGAGAAGCAGATCAGATAAACCGTTCGTTAGAACAATAGTAGGTACTGATCAGTTCTCTGTTTATTTTACCTGAATCATTCAGGACATCCTGAAATCAGAATTTCAGTACTCAAACTAAAAATTTCAGCTAATAGATGCCATACATATTTGCAATATTTAGATTGCTTTTAATAAACCAATTTATAACAATTTGAAATACATTTTTGTCACAAAGCAATTTTTATTCATTACCCTTTTGCTATATTTTTGTGTATAATATGCTTTCAAAAAAAAACAACAAAAATCGATAGTCAATTAGTTGGGAACCACTTTTATCAAATGACACTAATGTAACATTGTGTACATTATGTTCAGATAATACTTCTAGTACAATGGGTCAATATTCTCGTGTCATAGTTATTACAATTGTCTTTTGTTTGAAATTATTGACAAAGAAATAGAAACCATTGACCATTTCAGTTGAATAGAAACATCTATTATACTTCTATTATTTACTATTCTTGTAACTGTAAAATAAAGATATTGTTCCAAAATACCACAAATTCTAACTATACTAGGTGTGTACCTATGCAGTAAAATTACATATTTATCAGAAATGACTTATTAATAGTTTTTATAAGTAATAAATATATAGCAAATTGTTATAAATTGTATAAAGGCTGGTCCCAGGAAAACCGTTTACCTTGTCCGACTTTTATCGTGTGGGTTTCTATAAAACGAAATTAAATGGGAAGATCGGAAATTAAACATAAATTTCGTAATTAAAAAACGGTAATTACTTTATACTTCCACTGAAATATAGTGGAAATTTCAATCTAGCGCAGTGAATGATTACTGAAAATTTTATAAGTAACACTTCCAACTATGATAATTTTATTTATCGAGTCAATGCAAAGGGGTTTGAGTGATTAAATAATAACACTTATTGTAGACTATCCTGGAAACGTAAAAATTTGGTATCAACTTAGGCCTTTTTAGCCAGTGGGGACTGGTAGTATCAAATCTGGATTTTGCATGGTTGATTAATAAAAAATGAATGAATGTCGAATCCTAGTGCTGACCATTGATCATTACAGAAATGAAATGAAATTGCAATGAAATTGCAATGAAATGCAATGAAAACACCCTGTATATATGAGAATTCTCTGCAATTTATTGCAAATTACTTGCAATAATTTTATGGTATATCAAGTTATAATAATTAATTATCGTAAATTTACACTAGAAATAATAATAGTTTAAATAATCTTAATTGTCTTTTAGTTTCATTCATCATTGATATATCTAATGCAAATGTATTTCCTCGAATGTACATTACAATTGCAAT